>CAKNXH010062858.1:151173-220033 GCA_932178445.1 Andricus quercusramuli | reverse complement strand
GTTCGAATCCCACCGGAGCTAGAGAGAATTTTTTCACAATTTAAGTATCAATATTTTATGAAAATATTGAAACGACCAGTCGACAAAAAACTTTAACATCATAATTAATTAATAGTAATAATTAAAAATTATTACATATTACCCTGGTCAAGAAAATTAACATCAAACTATTTAATTTATTAATTAATATATAAATAAATTTATAATAATAATTTTAATCGCATACAAAAAGGGCTTCGCAGCTTATTTAAATATAGTATTTAAAATGTTTAACTTTATAAATTGTTTAAACAATTTATCAACGGCGATACCACGCTGAAAACACCAGTTCCCGTTAGATCACTGAAGTTAAGCAGTGTTGGGCGCGGTTAGTACTCGGATGGGTGACCGTTTCGGGGAATACTGCGTGTTGTTGACCCGTCGTGGGTGTGGTGGACCCACACGGTGGTATTTATCCACCTAGAAACACTACCCGAATCGGGTAGTGAGGCAATGAACTTTCGAGTTCGAAATGTTAATCAATTTTTTTTTATTTTTTTTTAAACAATTTATTATTGTTTTTAGCAATTTTCTCTTAGAGTTAGAAAGTGGTTTTTCCGAATTTATCAACTTTTCAAGTGAAGTGAGGTCATATGTAATTAATTAAAGTTAACAAGCATAATTTTTTAAACAATTTATTGTAGTTATCTTCTCTTAGACAATTCTTAGAAATTCGCATTTTTTCAGAATTTTGCAACATTTTTAACTTTTCAATTAGAGTGAGGTAATAATTAATTCAAGTTAACAAACATAAATTACTTTAAATGAATAATCTTTGAATAATGCTAGACATATGCCGTTTTTTTCGGAAATATTTAAATGTCTGTCAACCTTTCGTTTAGAGCGAGGTACAATTTAAATTGATACAATTTAACAAACCTAATTTTAATAATATAAAATAATTGCTGTATATTTCCGAAAAACTTGCAAGTTAACTTGCATTAATTATTGTTACACTAAGTAAAAAGTGGACAAAAAGTGAAAATTTTCAGAAAAAGAACGCATTTCACCATAGGAGGTTATAAACAATAATAATTTGTTGTTTACCTCTCCCTAAGTGAAAATTGGACAAAGAGTTGAATATTCCAGAAAAAACCCTCAACTTTCTAGCATTATTAAAAGATAATATTGTAATATTGTTCTAATTAACTTTATCCGAAAAGTTGAAAAAGTTCGGAAAAAACCACGAATTCCTACCCCTATTCTAAGAGAAAAATACTATAAAAAATATAATAAATGGTTCAAACAATTATAATTATAACATCAATATAAAATCATACTTCATGTACTAGAAACAATTTGTATTAAAAAAAAAACGCAAAGAATCATAATTAACGCCAAAAACTCGTAAAACCCAATTTTTTCACTTTTGGTGTTTTTTGGAACCCTATAAAACAGAATCTGAATTTTGTGACATTTGAAAGGCTCAGTTGTATCATATAGCTAATCGTGAAGAGAAGTGCTGAGTTTCAACTCGATTCACCTAATATTGACGATTCTGAATCAAATTTACAAAACGTCTTTTTTCTTATGGAAAATACGCGAGAAACTTCATGAGTCTTGTGAAACCTCTAAATATTATTAAAAAAAGCATGCATTTTTTTGGATTCGTCAAATTTGGAGGCGATATGCATATAAATTCGAAAAAAAGAAAATTCAGCCCACCCTATTTGGCATATAGCATTCCAACAATAATATCAAAATGCATTTTTTCAAACATAGTTAAAAATGTTGCCACAACAAATAAAGATGACCAAACTGATGACAAAAATAGCACCATCAATCGCGCGCTATCTAAAAGATTTCCAGCAATCTTAAGAAATTTTGTTTATTCTCTTGGAACCGTTTAAAAGTTTTAAAGAGCTTCTAAATTTTTTCTCAAAATCTTGAAAAATCTACATATTCTTTACAATTTTTTTTTAATTTCTTCAAATTTTAAATTATTTTACTAAGTTCTTTGTCCCTTTTTTCAAACTTCTAAGCCTTTTAAATATCTTTTAAAATTATTTTAATTGTGAATGCATATCTTTCGAAATCTATTAAATTTTTATTAAAAATACTAGTATTTTCCGACAAAAAATACATAATATATTACAAAAACCTGTTCAGAATTGTTCAATTTTCAATCAAAAAGATAAATTTTCAACTAAAAATGAAATGGTTAAATATTCAATTAAAAACTTATTTTTTAAGTTAAAAAACGAATTAAAAAAAATAGTTAAATTTGCAGCCAATTCTTGAAAAAAAAAATTAACAAAGTAGTCTAAATTTCAGCGGTTCAGCCAGGTACTTGAATTTTCAACCAAAAAAGAGAAAACTCGACCAAAAATATAATATTTGATATTTCAGTAAAAAAGAGTTAAATAGTAAAAAATAATGGTCAATAATAATGTTTACGTAGAAATTTGAAACAAATAATTTTTAAATATTTTATAATTTTCAGAAATCTTTCAAAGTTTTTTAATCTCTTCGAATCTACAAAAATTCAAAAAATATATTTTAAAGTGATTCTAATTTTTATTAATTTTCTTTTTAATTATTGCAAAAGTAACAAAATTGCCTTAAGATCTTACAGATTTTTTTGACAATTTTGAATATTATAATAATATAATATAATATAATATAATTTTTTGAATATTATCTTAAAATTTATTTAAAAAAATGAAAAATCATTAAAAATTTTTCCAGGGATCTTAAGAAATTTTTTTTATTATCTTGAAATCATTTAAAATCCTTAAAAAGCTCCAAAATTCTATTTCGACAACTTCAAAAATTTCCAGTTTTTTTTAAATTTTTGAAATGTTTTGAATTGAAATTTTCTTTAAAAATGAATTTTTCAAAATAGAAAATTATTTCAGATGTTCCCAATAATCTTAGGAACAATTTAGAATCATCATTAAGAAATAAATTTTATCATGAAATAGAATTACTTTTTTGGAATTCTAATCCTACTGTATTGTTAGTGCGGAAAATTCACAATCAAAATGAACTTATCTAATATGGTTAAGAACAGAATTGTTTATCTACATTCTTAAAGAATCATGTACAATGCAAAATTTTTAGTGGTAATCATAACTTGCAATTAGTGTAATATGGTCAACAAAACATGAAGAGAATGTATCAATTTTGTTTATGTTCATAAAATGTGTTAATAATAATAGCCTGAATGCGTTTATCTATAATTTTTGAACTAACAACTTTCTTTTTATGCAAAATTCAACTGTTTTGTTGAAAATTCACATTTTTGGTTTAAAAATTCACCTCGTTCTGTAGAAATGTCACCTTTTTGGTTAAAAATTAATCGGTTTCGATTGAAAATTAAATTTTTTTCTGGAAATTCACTTTTTGGTAGGAAATTCAACTAGAAAAAAAGTAGTAGTAGTAGAAAAATAGTGGTATAAAAAAATGCGAAAATTCAATAATTTGGTACAAAATTTGAACTATTTGGTTGAAAATTCGTCTTTTTTGGAAGAAAATAAATGTTTTGCTTGAATATCAAGTATTTCGTTGAAAATTCATACTTGCTGTATTTTCATGCTTTTCAGGTTGTTAATTCAACTCATTGATAGAAAGATTAGCTACTACTTCCTTAAAAGTACTTTTTTAAATGAAGATTCATCAGTTTTCTTCAAAATTCGTTTTTTGTTATTGTTAAAAATTATATTTTTAAACTGAAAATTTAATTATTCTGTTCGAAACTCAACTGGTTGGTTGTAAATAACCTTTTTTTTTTTGTAAATTTATATTCTCAGGTTATAAATTTAACAAATTTTTATAAAATTCAACTATTTTGTACAAAATTCGTTTTTCTTAGAATCGAAAAAATATAAACTAAAAATTAATCAAATGAAATTTGGACTAGCATTTCACATCCACCGTTCAAAGTTATGTTGAAAATGTATGTAATTTGCTAAAATTTCGTCTTTTTTGGTCGAAAAATCTTTGTTGAAAATTTAACTATTTGGTTGAAAATGTATGTATTTACTGAAAAGACTATTTTTACTTTGAACTGTTTTGTTGAAATTTTAACTGATTCAATGTAAATGTAATATTTTTGTAACAATGGAAAATTTTTGTATTTTGTACAAATTTTTTTTTTATAAAAATTAAACTTTTTTGTTGAAAATTCATATTCTCGGATATAGGAAATTCGTCGTTTTGGCTTGAAAATTCAGCAATTTGGTATACAATTTGTTTGGTACAAAATTAATGTGTCTTGTAGAAAATTCGTTCATTTATTGAAAATTAATTCTCCGCGATGAAAATTTAACTGCTCCATTTTTATGGTTAAAAAATTCAACTATATAGTTTTAACAAATGTAGAAAAAATATGAACTAAAAATTATTCATATAAAATTTGGATTAATACCAGATGTGCATATTTTGTTGAATTTTTTTTTCTAGTAGAAAATTAATATTCTTGGTTATAAATTCAACTAGTTGGTTAAAAATGTATGTATTTTGTTGAGAATTCATCTTTTTGGTTAGAAAATTAATCTTCTTGGTTGAAAATTCATCTTTTTGCTTGAAAATTAAACTATTTGGTCAAACATTCAACTGTTTTGTCGCAAACTCATGCTTTTGGCTTGAAAATTCAACATATTTGATCAAATTTGTTGTCAACATTGACTCAAAAATCTTTCCTAGTTGAAAATTCGTCTTTTTGATTTGGAAATAGTGTATTGTGTGTAATTTTTTTCTCAAAATAGTAGCAAATAGAAATAGTAGGCTATCGCTTTAAAAAGTGTTGAATAGTGTCAACAGTGTGGAGAGTCCGAGGCCTGCAGGTAAATTAATAAAGCACACATGGGGAAATAGTTGGTTGCAAATAAATATACAAAAAAACAGGTAATTAAATACAGAACTTTCGTTTTTATTCTGCCATACCCTCCGCTATATCGTTACATTACATAAAACGATTAAACACTATCCTATCACTTGAAAGAATTATTATAATATTGCAATGTTTGTCGAACCGTCGATCTTACTGAGCGACGTCCATTATAGAAAATATGTCTTGTATATGTACAATATGCAATCCTCATTATTTCCACTTGAAAAAGGAATTTCGGATATATGTATGTATTATTTTTCAGACATTCATCCCGATACGCTGTACAGTCATATGAGTATTTAGTTTTCTTTGACAGATAAAACCGACGGGACGCTACGTAATAAGCCGTAAAAGAAACAATTTTTTGCATCCCTTAACGCTGATATATCATTCGCACGCGGATGCCGATTTTCGTTTTGGTACTCGCACTCCTTTTTTGTGCAATTCCCGTAACACACACTCACACACACGTACTCGATTCTTTATATATATATATATTACTATCTTAATCGGCACAGCAGTACCAATACTCGCCTCATTAACAAATACATCATCGTTTATTACATTTCACTATAATTTAATGCATCGTTCATATAGTACATATATTTCTAGAAAAGAATCATCCACTTCAGTTACTGTTAGGTATGTACAGAGCAGTTTCGTGAACCGTAAGCCTTTACTCATAAATCACCAACCAATATCAAAATACTTCATTTTTTTCAAAATCTGAAACTGAATTTCCATTTATTAGAAAACTCCATCTATATATATATATATATATATATATTATATATTTCATTCTTATCAGTAGATAAACAGTAATTCAATTCCTCTCTAAAAGAATCAATTTTTTAATAGTTTGATTTAAAAAAATCTATTTTTCTCATGGAACTGAAATAAAATTCATTTTCAGCCTTTACAAAATAATCAAATAATTTTGATTTTGGTCTGCTTCGATCATTACCCCATTTTTTCACTTGTCCCTTGCTTTTTCCTTCAAGTACATATTTTCTGCTGTAATTTGTGCTAAACGACAATACCTTGACCAATACAACGTATAGCGCTTCGAATACTGGTAAAGTGTTAAGTGGCAAAACTTGAACCTTAACAAACGTACGTTTTACAAAAAATCTTAAGCTATCCTTAACGGCATTTAAGTAGCTTAAGTACCTGAATCTAACTTTGGAAAACTCTGTTGCTTTCTTAGATAAATTTTTCAATGCGTTACATGATTTTCTCTAAATGCTTTTGGTACGACTAAGGGGCGGCAAAAGGCCGCACTATCACTGACAAAACAAATGATTTCTTCTTTCCGTTCTTATTCCCTTTTTCTCATCTCAATAAGAATTAAAAATCTTTCAAGTCGCTCAAAAATACGCGTTTATCTGATGCAACGTTCACTTGAAATGTACACATAGCCAGTTTCTAAGTTTTAATGTACAGGAAGAAGGTCGTTCTTAATTTTTAGGAATAAATACCAAAAAATGTCGCATCTTCTTTACAATATTAAATGTAAACGGTAGAGAAATTAATGTCGCCACCAAGCGACGGTGAAACCGACAAACAAGTCCTGATAAAGAAAAAGTATCAAAATCCTCTCATAAAGGTTAATTAAATTTACGAAACAATTTTAATCTAAACACCGAAGCAATTTATATTCAAACCCCAAAAAACGTTTCACTCAAAGCAATTTTTTAGAAAAATTTTCGCAAAAACGACATAAATAATTCACATCAATATACAAAATTTCGCTAGAAAGGTAAACGTGATATCATTTTTAAATGAAGTCGAACGTTGATACTAAATACATAATTTATTGAACTCAAGTGTTCTTATAATGAGATCGAGTAAGATTCAAACGAATTCAATGTTCACACAATTTCAGAAAAGTACAAATTCACGTAATTCTATCTGAAGAACATTAAAGAACAATTTTTACTCTTTCTTACAAAAAGTCGAGATTAAATCAAAACGTGTATTTACACAATAAACGAAGTTCTATAGATACCAATTCGCTATTAAAGTTACAAACAGAACCGAATATAGCAATAAATCATTTTCTGGGACAAAATGAGATTTTCGTAGAGAGTCCAAAGTAGGTTTCACCGCCCGTTACAATTTTCGACTTATTCGCACGTCCTTTTCACAACTGAATATAGTAACTTAATGATGAAATGCAGGCATTCACACATCACAACAGCGCATGGAAATATGATATAAACCCGACGTTTTTTTTTATATAAATCAAACAAAGCATTTTGTACTAAAGTGCAGCGATGTTAATATACTTTTTAACGAGTTATCTACGCAGTCTACATAATGTACAAGTATGGATTTATACATGCACTGTGACAAGGTACAATCAGGCCAGAAAAGACAAGTGATCCGACTCATTTCCTCACAATCATTACTTCAGTAATTAAATCATTATCTTTCATTATAAATCTACAGTGTAAGTATCATCTGCGACGCTCTTCGCTTCCGAAGAACGAAAACAATGGCACGGAAAATCATCAGAACGAAATTTATTAAGATCTTCATAACTACAAAATAAAAATAATCGTTACTGGTTCGAAACGAAAAGAAATCCTCCTTACAAGGAAATTGGTTTTAAATGGAATAAAAGTTTCTCAAGCACGATCTACAAGTGTACTGCAAATATTTACAAAGTTTTAAAAAGAACAAAAAATTCCCAATGGTATTTTTTAAAGTCAAACTGTAGTTTAAAAATTAAGTTGGTTGAAAAACGCGAAATTTGCGAATCATCCCAATTTTGTTTTTAGGTACTTGTTTTAAAGTGTGCAGTGTGCAGAGTACAAAAATAATAGAAAAAAAAAGGATGTTCAGAAATTACAACCAGTGGCGATGATCATTAGAAACGGAATGTGTACGAAACATTTGGTCTAATCGTTTGGCCCGATTTCTCCGTCGCAAAATGTGCAACACGTGATGGGATGATGCAGGGTAGAGTTTATAAGTCTGGGTCGTCCCTAAAAAAATCTACGCAAATCGGTATCGCCTCTTATTCATCTCACGACTCTACATTTCGCCCTCGAGCCTCGCCCTTTGACTAGATTGCATTTCTAAAGTTCTTAATAGTTTACTCTAAATCTGCCATTCATAATGATTCGTTCTATCGCTATAATCGTATTAACACCTAAAAGTAAAAGGATGACCTACTCTTACCAAGAATCCTAATAAATTGTTCATCTCGTACGAGCGAATATTATACTCAACGTTATAATCTATCAATGGAGAATCTCGCTCGCTCGAAGAATCTCGAGGAGACTCGAATTATTTACAATGATCTCTCGAATCTGGAAAAGCTCCAGCATTTAAGATCCCATATCTTATTTAGATCTACATCCCCTATTACACTTATAAAATCCAGCAATTTTGGATTGTTCTATCAAAACGAGTGAATTTACATTAGAATACAAGTGATCGTACGATACTCAAGCCAGAGTCTAATCGCTAGGACTACCTTTTTTTCCCCAGCTGCTTCGAGGAAAGCCTCTTCTTCAATTTATGGTCTAGCTTCACCGACTTCTTCTTCGGCCTCTCGGGTGAACCGTTGCAGCAAGCACAGCCTTTTTTTACATGTCCCCTGAGACTGGACCTCCTCGCTCGACAGTCAGGCTCCGCAGAAGCATTATTACTCGCCTCATCATCTGAATGTTCCGAGATTTTGTCACTGGAGACGACATTCGTTTCCGAAATCGAGTCATTTTTAAACCTCTTCGCGAGCATGTGCTTCGGATCAGCTCGATTCAAGACCACCCTCGCGGTCACGTGGAGTTTGTCCTTGGCCTTGAGATAAGTACAGTGGTCGCTTGCTATTTTAATATTACTACTTCTCATACCATCGTCCAACCCGTTCGTCAAAGCATTGTCGTCCGTTTGACTATTAATCGACTCCCCGATGCTCGAATCGTCATCTTCGCTGCTCGACCTCGTTCTTTCAGACATTGGACTCTCCCAAGACAAGTACTCCGTTCTCGTCAGTTTACTCGTCACACGTTTCTTGTTAGAATATGTGTACTTGTGCGTGGATAAAAGTGGCCCAGCAATTGGGGAAAGAGGAGATGGAATCGTAACATCAGCAGTATTGCTACAAAGGAGAGTCAAACTCTCATCACCGGAACTCGTAATCGAGGCGTTGTTGGTATTCGTCTCCGCTGGAAGCGATTGTGTATCCAGATCGATATCGAGTTTGATGTTCGAAGGTGTACTGGATATACTGCTCGGTGTTCCTTCTTTAGATCCCCTGGAGTTGATTTTGGGCCTAGGAGTGTCTTTGGAAGATTCGTTTTCAATAGAGGGGATGTTTGCCGGAGATAGTCTCGAGAGATCAGAGTTGCTGTTGGAAGCGTCATCTTGGCTGAGATTATCGAGGCTGAGTCTGATGTGTTTGACTGGATTGTCCATATGCAAATCCTGGACTTTTTCTTTCTTGGCTCTTTTTACTGTGTCCTTTAGAGTTCTCGTCCTTTGAACGATGTTTCTCCTCCGATCGTTAATCTTTAGGTCAGCTATGGGACTCGCGTCCCTGCTACCACTCGAGGAATCCAGAGGGCCGAAGTAGGAAGATGTGTAGGATTTGATACCAAGGGACTGACTGCAAGAAGCGTCTTGCGAGGAATGATCAAAAGAGGGTGAGTGGTTGGTATCAAAGAGCAGATCGGCTTCGGGGAATAAGTCACTAGTACTCGGCTCGTCCACTCCAAGGTCTTCGCACTCTTCTGACAAGCTCTTCTGGAGTTTTAGTTCGCGTTCCAGAGCGGCATGTTTTCGTTCTACTCTTTGCTGAAGAAGTTCTCTCTGACTTATGGGATGATGAGATTTTACGAGGCTATTTTTGTTGGAATACTGTTGAAAAGGTTCGAGGGAGTGGTTCAAGAAGTATTTCTTGGTATTGGGCTGATAGACGTGACTACTGGCCATCTCATTGCTCTGGCCTTTGTTCATTATTTGCAAGACGCTATGTACATTTTCTGTGCTCTCGTTTTCCCTCGCAGTGACCTTGAATGGTTCGATGTTCAGGGAGTTGGTTGACGTGGGGACGTACCTCCAAGGCGTGTCTGGTGAAGGTTTTCTGTCCGGCTCCCATGCTTCTTGCAACCTTGCGTTTCCGCAGAGAATGCCGTTGCCTATTTTTCCAGTCGAGTCAATCGAGTCGATTGATTGTCGGATTGGTGATTGTTGACTATCCGAACCACTTGGGCCCCCGGTCAGCAGGAATTGAGAGGTGCTGTCTAGGCTCACTTGCTTGCTCACAGAGGTCATTGTCGAGCTCGGTTCTATAAAGAAAATAAATATTTAATCCATGAATAGATATTTAATCCAGGGGTTTGATGAAACACGTGCTATGATCCAAAGTTAACAAGCGAAGCCAAATTGAGGTTTGCAAAATGATATAAACGACTTATAGTTGGGATGATTTTGAAACAACAGATGAATACAAATATTTTTATCGAATTACAGAGTTTAAAAAAACAGGAATTTGAACATTTTTGTTTTGTTATTACAACTCTCAATTTGGAATCACATGTAAATAACAATAAATACAAAAAGCAAACAATATATTGCTATAAATAACAGGTAAAATGAAAATGTACATAAAATTACTTTTTCCTTGAATTTTCGACGGTGAGAATGAACAAATTTTCACGTTATGAAAAATTACACGATTTATGGTTTGTTGATTGACGAGACACATAAAATCATGATATATGAAAACATGTAGAAAAATTAACATAGTACAATTTTTCACAGGGCTCACTGCCGTAAACCCACATTTCAAATATTTTGAAGCGATGAAAAATGTGGATTAGTAAAGCCAAAGATGACAATGACATTTAAGAAACAATTATTATATTTGAAAATGATTTTCTCAGTACATTGTATTTAGCAGTAATAACTATGAATCGTACGAAATTAAATAATTTTTCAGACTTATTTGGAAAAATTCTAAACGAAATCAAGATTAAAATAACATAATATTTTTAATGAATAGCAATTAATAGTATTTGTGAAAAATACTAATAAAAAAACTAGGCAACTAACTACTACACACACTGGTGATAATTTTAGGGTAGGAAATTGTGCAGAAATGGAAGAAAAATTAATTTTCCCGTTATTCAATTGATTTTGAACAAACTCACGCGTATAGACAAAAAATTCTTAATTTTTAAGGAATATTTATGCTTGCAACTTTTGTAATTTGTCAAAGTTTCAGTCAAATGACTGAAACTAATTTATAAAATGATTCCGAAAGTGAAGCGTTTTAACCTCAGCTTTGAGAATTAACAAATAGTTTGCAAAAGAAATTATTCAGATAAATCTACTGAAAAGCTATTTCATTAAAAAGTTTTGGTAATTAAGTTTGCCTCTGTATGGATACTGCTGGTTCGTATTTGACAAAAAATTGATAAGCTGTAAAGTTTTGTAATTTCAATATGGAATGACCCACTTTAGAAGTTTGTCATTGAAATTTAATCTTGGAGCTTAAGTGAAACGAGTAAAAAGTTTATTGAACAAGAAGTTCCGACCGCGAAAATTAATGTAAACTTCGAAATTAATCTGATTCTATTTTTTCAGTATTTGCGATTTAATAATCCTCACTAAAATATTCTTTACAAATTTTCAATCTCAGAAACGCTACTGACTAAGATAAAATAACAAAATTTTAAGTAACACAAAACAGATCGACTTTTTCAGGATAAATTCTTCTCTCAAGATTTAAATTTACCTTCCTGAAAAATTCTATCTTTATCATTAAAATGGCATAATTAAAAATTCTCAATTAAATAGAAATCATACAGTGCGCTGGGCAATAAATTGTAGGGAAAAAATATATTTCAAGCTTGCGAAATTACTAGTCTAATTTTGCGACATCAAACAATTTAAATGAATTACAGGTGTACAGTGATTTGTTCGAATTTTCTATGCAAATTTTGAATTTGATTTTTCGAAATAGAAAAAAAATCCAACTGTACATGAAACCGGATTAATTTTCTTGGGTTATTATAATTTAAAAAATTAAAAGTGCTCCTTTTTTGGAAGAAAAATGGAATGTTCAAATTTTGATTCCATTCATTTCCCAAAAAAAGAAATAATATTAACGTAAAAAATTGTGATAATCTAAGGAAATCATGCCGGTTTGATGTACGGTTTGATTTTTTTTCTATCTCGAAAAATCCAATGTTTCAAGCGTGTCTAAATTTGTATTGAAAATTCGAATAAACGACAGCACATCTCCAAAATGAATTTTGAAAAATTAAATGTACAAAATAAATATTAACCTCCCAATAAGTAATTGTAATCCACCATAATATTAAATCTAAAAGAACATAGAGAAAAAACTGTATAATCTGTTTAATAATTTATATCTTAAATCACAAAAAAAAACTTCCGTGAAAAGTAATAATACGAATCACAAATTTGTTTTTCAAAACAATTAAATATTTCATGCCCAGCTCTAATAATTACAAAACGATATTACAACATACAGGGTGTGCTCCACATACGAAAAAAATATTTCGTACATCTAAATACTGTGTAAAAAATCAAGCTTTTTCAAAAATAATAAAATAGCTGTACCGTCTTCTCTCCATGCGCATCGTGCATAGAAAATGGAAAGTGACCGCGGAAAGAGAAAACTTAAGCACAACCAAGCTCAAGAAAATAATACTATTCAACTCCGAACGAAAAAGGAAGATGCAGTCCATCGAATAAAGTACACACAAGCAATTTGCCTTGTCTCAACTCAGTGAACGTATTCTTACCGAGTTTGATATTACTCTGTAGCGGCGAAGTAATAGCGGATGAAACCGCAGTGCTTCCAGCGATCAGAATCCTCGGAATGTTTTCCGGGAGGCTAGCAGTCGAGTCTTCCAGTTTTATCTTAACCGTCTTGGGTGAGATAATCTTGTCACTCGCCGAAATCTCCGTCGACGCTTCTTTCGTCTCTCTTTGCTGATTGCTGTTAATCACCGAAACTTCCGACGGAGTGGCATAAGCTAGTGCAATCGTAGCACCTTGTAACGAGACTGGTTTAGTGTCAGTCTGATTATCCGGATTCGTCCTCTTCTCCAAATTTTGCGAGACAGTCGCATTCGGTGCCAAACAAACAACACTCTCTGATTTTATCTCACCCGGAGTCGACAATTTCGCAATAGTGGAATTAAAGAACCTCGCTCCCTGAAGAGAAAGGTTTGGATTGCTCGTGATCACCCCACAGATCTGCTGATTATCTCCCACATCGTTCAGATTTCTCTGGATCAAGCCAATAGTCTTATTAACCAAAATTGCATTCTGTACGCCAGTTGTTTCTTTCGCATTGATCTCGTTTCCACTATTTTTCTCCATACCACCTTCTCCAGTGAACTGAGCTCCAGCATTGCTCTGAGGAATGACTATCGTTGCATTCTGAACATTCTGAGACTGATTAGATAAAGTCTGCAGGCCAGGAATCTTCACCTGCTTGACTTGAGTTGGTTGTGAAATGAGCTTTCCCTGGTTTAAAAAACTCTGCAAAACAAGGGTGTTGGAAACGCCACTGCTTCCTGTTGCCCTGACAGTTGGGACAGTTGCGAGCAACTTGGAACCCCCTGAGACTATCGTAAACTGCTGAGCACCTTTCATCAAGTTCATAGGAAGAATCTGATAGTTACCTGACATGAGAACAGCTGTACTTCCCATTTTTCCAGTGACAGAAGCCAAAGCTTCAGAGACGCTCACAGATCCAGCTTGAACGGATTCTTGAACAATTACAGCTCTAGGTTGACCGCCAGGACTAGGCTCCGTGAAGATGAGATTTCGCCTCTTGACATTCAGCTCAACACCATCATTGGAATCGTTGGTCGCGTGCCTGGCTTCTGAAGCTGAATCATTTGCGTTGGAAGCAGTCGACGGTTCATCTGGAGTCGTAAATCCTGCGGGACTATCCTGCACTTGTGCGATTCCACTAGAAGAGTCTTCACTGCCCATCGTCCTCCCAAGATCTTCGGCACTCGGACTCATCTCTGACGACTGCTGTCCAGAAGATTTCGACTTGCCGGACCCGGACTTCTTCCGTTTCGAAGATTGACTAGGATTCGTAGGTGGGTTCGAGCGTCTTCTGGGAGCTGGTTTGTTGTTGAGATCCGGAGAATTTCGTAACTGCTCTGCATATTGCGTCAAAATCGCGTAGATTCTCTGCGCGGTCTTCTCGTCTTCCTGAGGCTTTTGCTGCGGCTTTGGTATTGGCGAGGCTTTTGCGGTGTTCGTCGCGCTCGTTTTCACTATCTTCGGTGCCGCCTTTTTGCCAGATTTTGGAGAAGGTTGTGGAGGTGTTTTGCCAGACGAGATAGGAGCTGGTGCCGGAGTGACACAGGGACTCGAGGAACTTTGGGAAGTGACGCTCAGCGCAGGAGAGGCGGCAGGTTGACAGTAACTAGTGACGACAACAACAGGAGTGGAATTGGAGACTTTGGGAGTTGAGGAAGTTTGATTAACGTAGGCTAGTGAAACTTTTTGAGAGAAAGAGTCTGGTTGAAAAGTGACGGTGTTGCCGTTGCTGAATTCCGAGCTCGGAGTTTGTGAAGGAATGAGGAGTTGTTGAGCGATAGCGTTAATTGAAGCTTGAGGAAGAGTTTTCGTGACAGGAGTGAGAGTAGTTTGGGCAGTTTGGGTTTGAACAGTTGTGGTGGTTGTGTTAGTAGACTGGTGTTGTGGCTGAATTGTGCTTCTTTCTTTGACTTGCTCGAGGACACTTTCGAATTCTCGGAGCTGTTCGAGGGTTGTTGAGCTGACTTGGTTTGGAACATCGATCGGAGTATTGATGAGCGTTTCAGGCCTTGGTTGTGGTATCCTGGGTGTTGTTAAAACTGCCTGGATGGTACCAGTGAGATTTTGTTGTCTGAGTGGTGCCCTGATGATGTTGAGTTTGACTACCGGTGTTCTGTTTCCAGCGAGAGAGTTGGCGGGTGATATTGTGGGAATGATGCTGAGTTGACTGGGATTGGTAGTGGATATGGTGACGGGGATCTTGTGCGTGTAGATAACACCGGGCGAAGCATTTTGCATGCTTTGCACGAGTTGAGTGAGCGTCTGGGTCGCGGTAGGAGTTGCATTGGTACAGGCTGCCGAGCTCTGGACAATGTTAAGAATTTGTCTGCCGGTGGAGACTTGGAGATTTGGAACACCTGCGACGGACTGTATGCTTATCCCGGCGTTGACTTGCGTGCTGGGAACCGATGTTTGAACGGCTTTGGATAAGTTGGTTGTCTTTTGAATACTCGTGGGTTGCGTGAGTGTCTCGGTAGTGGAAGAGGCTGCGACAGTGGTGGTATCTGTGGAAAGGGTGTAAATTGTTTTGCCGAAGGCGTGTTGAAATTTCGGCAACCCGGTGTTCTGACTAGCTTGGGAGGTAGTCTTTATTGGCGCGAGCCTATCGTAGGTATTTCGATTAACAGCGCCAGAGGATTCGGTACGTTGCGCTTGCCTGGAGAAGCCGACGCTCCCGTCATCGAGGTTTTGCAGCGTCAAGACATTTCTCTGATTCGAGAGGACGCTTGAATTGACCGAGGCGAGTTGATAAGTACCGTCGGGTTTGCAAACAATCTGCAGCTGCTCAGAGCCAATGGGAACGGAGGTAGCTGTTGTAGTCGAGGGCGAAGGTGACTTTTTTGGCGACTGACTCTGACCTGATCGCTGATTGGTAATCGGTCTGGGACTGTCGGGCTCGAGAGTTGAAGCGTTAGTCGAGTCGGTTGGAGATGCGTCCGGAGGTTGGTTGGCCTCTTCTCCGACGTCGTGCAAAGAGGACGACCTCGGTGGAGGGGTCTGACCTGCCGGGCTCATCCCCACACCGCTGTCGTGACCACCTGAGGATGGTGTACCAGGTAACTGAATGTTGCCTGCTATGCTGGAAGTTCGATTTCTCGGTGGTGTGTTACCGCTATTGCCCGACACGGAGTTGGGGCTCTGTGGAATATTTCTGGAAAGTTGTACGACGTTAACCGTAGACTGAACCCTAGGAGGAATCATCATGTCCAGCGAGTTCAGCCCAGGTACGTTTTTAGCCAGTATGTCAGAATCCCTAACCGCCTGTGCAAGAATATCGAACTTGGTCTTACCCAAGTTGGACTTGACGGAACAGCCCCGTCCGCGTCCATCCATGGATCCCGCGCTGCTGTTGACGCTGCCGTTTCTCTTCTTCTGGTACGTAATGATTGATTTCTTGTTCTGGGAAAAAGGCATAGTTTTCTGAATACTCAACAACTTGGTGGAGAGGTCGTTTCTGCTGAACTGCTTTTTCGACGCCTTGCCTTTTTTCTTCTCCGAATCGTCAGCCCTTGTGAGTACTATCTTTGGATTTAAATTTAAAGTACTAAGCATAGGAGCAAACTTGGTGGGACTATTAGAATTGTCACTCATGTTATTGTTATCTTTACTCTTATTTAACAGATTTTTCTGCAAGATTTGAGTGATCCTCGGTTTCTTGGAATTTTTCGGCCTGAACATTCTCAGGGACTTGAGAACAGCCGGGTCACTCCTCTTTTCGGTGATAATTAGCGGTGCTGCCGCTGTGTAAGCCGAGCCTTTAATAGTCTCTCGCCTGTTTTCGTCGAGGTCGGCTGAGAAGAGGGTGATAATGTCGTTGCTGCTAACGTCGGAGCCGCTCACGTCTTCCGCGGGATGCCGAATTGTTTCGTTAACTAACATGTGAAAATGCGAGACCGATTCTACCGTCAATTTCGATTTACCGCGCTTTTTGCTATTTTCCTTGCCACAAGGTTTGTTCGGTTTTTTCGATTCTTGTCTAAATCCGTCGCTGCCTAAACTATCGGTCTGACTGTCTTGAGTATTAGTGTCGCTATCAGAGACCGAGATGGTTGTATTTCTAAAATGTTTTGGTTTATTTTCAGCACTGTCGTAATCACTCTCCGAAGATACCAATCTGTGAACCTTTCTCGGTCGCCCTGGTCTTTTTCTGACCGGGATAAGACTTTCGCTGTCGGAATCCGTTGTGTCGTCCAAACTGCGCCTCGCTGTGCCCCTCTTGTAGTTGCCAGCTGGCTGAAAACTCCCAAATTGTTCTGAAGTGTCGGAAGGAATGTCGGCCCACTGCTCGTAACCTTTCTCAATGCCGAAAAATTCATCTTTGGATTCTTCTTCAGATGGCCAGTCTTTGAACTGTGAATAGTCAATGTTGAGATACTTGAGTTCTTTGTTCGTATTCCGCATCTCCTCTGCGTTTTCAAGATACCTCTCACAGAGAGCATTTAGCTCCTTCCAATCCAAGACCCAACTGAGCATGTGATACCTGGGACTGCTAAGCACTACGGCTAAATCGTCGCAAAGCTGCGGCGACAAGCCTAGTTTCTCCGCATCCAATACTTGATTTGGCACAGTTTTTTCGTCGTAATTGGACGAACCCGTGACAGTTTCACCCTTAATTAAAATCAATGCATCTAATGTCCTTTCGATGTTTGCCACCTCCGGTGACTTGATAGGCGGCAATTCAATACCCGTAAATTCACCGCAATTGAAACAAAGTTGACCGACTGGTCCACTTGCAGAAGGATCTCTCTTCGGATGCAGGTGACACTTTTCGGTTCCTAAACCCTCGTTTTTTATGGAGGAAGTGAGGATGGACTTGAGTATCTCGTCCGTGTGCTGGAAGCTCTTGCTCGATCCACTTTGGAATTCAATATTCTTCCGTATCGCTTGAGCAGTGGTTGTGGCACACATCGAAGACAAAGTAGCGGACAACGTTGACGATACTACGGTGCTCTCTACCTTGTTGATTTCAACATCATCCTCTGAAGGACTCACTCTTTCCTCCTTGATCTCACTTAGCGGACTCTCTGGCGTGTCCTGAAACCTGTCGATTTCATCATCAAACTCCTGCTTGATCTTTCCGCAGGCGATTGCAATCGCTCTTATTCTGTCATAACACTCTCGTGTGGGATGCAAGGAAAATGCTGTCAATACGCATTCTCTTGCTATGCCAATATTACTAACAACAAAGTCGGCTAATTTTAAAAATTGCACACTCAATCGCTTGGCTGTCTCCCGAGCTTTCTCCTTGTCTGACTTCGCTTTTTGACTCTCCAATTCATTCATATCCGTCGTTAGAGCTCTGATGTAAAGTTCAATGACGAAAGGCTTTACGCTGTCTCCAAACTGCAATGACAAAACAAAATGATTAGTAATTAAATTGATCTAAGATAGCGTTTCATACTTTTTTCGACCTTTTCTCTTGTCTATAGATCTACTGAAGTATTCAAATGATACTTACGTGCTTCATAAGTACACCGCACACGACATAAATATGTTGAGCACTCTCCGCAGGCTCGATTAACTTGCGAATCATTCCCGGCAAAGTAGATGCATTGTCTTTTAATTTTGAGTGCAGCAAGGCCCAAGAGTTCAGTATTTGTTCAAGCGTATGTGCACCGGTATCACAAACAGGGCGGACCATGCCTACGGTGACGAGGTACTGCACGACTAATTCAGCAGCTTTTGTAGAATTTTTCCAAACTCTGGCCGTTCCATATTTAGTGGGTCTCTCACCGCTGAGTCTCTGGACGAGTTCTAGCCCATCTTCTAAGTCCATTAATGTTAACTGTGCAAAAGAAAGGTTTACTTTCATTAGCTATTTATTTATTCTTCAAATAAGCAATTTCGAAGGAGAGAAAAAAAGATTTAAAAGAGAATATAAAGATTGAGTACTCACTTGAGCGAATATGTCTTGGGTGCGCTTCAGTTTGAACAAGAGAACAATGTACACGTCAATCATATATTGAACGTGGTGAACTTCTGAGACAGAACGCAGCCCATCGCTCCTTCTGAGCGAACGAACACATGCAGCGGCGAGGTTGACTGCTATGTCCTCACAGCGCTCCTCGCAGAGTATTTTCAACCTCATCGTCAATAACTCACCTTTTTCCGAACAGCAGAACTCTGTAACATGCATCATCATTATAATAAATATATATAAATTTACTTTTATAATCGATTATTTTAATTCCAAAGAAACACATGTAGGGTGGTCACTCGAATTTCAAAAAAAAAAAAAAAAAAAAATCCAGGCTATTTCCCGGTCACAAATTACTTCTTCCCGGGTAAATTCCAAGCGTTTACTTTAATAACTATTTAATAATAATTCTCAATGACGTAAATTTGGGTAAAAATTAAGCATTTTAGATCTACAAGGTAAAATATATAATGCAAATTATTTTAGCAGTAATTTCAGACGACTAAACCAAAATGTTCACAAAACAGTTCATTCCTAAGATTCCAAGTCGGAATATATTTTCAACAAGATAGTTAAATTTTCAAACAAAAAAAGATGAAATTCCAATAAGATTTGAATTTTTTTGCTAAAAAGTCAAATGTTTTAGAAAAAATTCAACTTTTAAACCCGAAAAGGGGAATTTTCAACAGAAAAGTTCAATGTCAACCAAGAGAGATTAATTTTCAACCACATAGTTGTATTTCCAACCTACGAAGACAAATCTTCAACCAAATAATCGAATTTTCAGACAAGAAAGATTAAACTGCAAACAAATAGCTGAATTTCCCAGGCAAAATATAACTCTTTTAGAAAACAGTTTAATTTTCAACCAAGAAAAATGGATTTTCAACTGAAAAAAATGGAGCTTCAATCCAAAAGGATGAAATTTCTCTCCAGATAGACTATGTTGAACTAGATAATTAAATTTTCAAACTAATATTAGAAGTTTTAACCAAAAGAGATACAGCTGCACCAAAAAGATAATTGTAGACTTTTCGATTTAAAAAAATTACTCTTCAATAAAAAAAGATTCAATTTCTACCGAAAGATGAATTTTTAATCCAAAAATACGGATTATCTATTCAAGAAGACGAATGTTACAAAAATATTGACTTTTCGTCTTAAAAAGTTACTTTTTCAAAAAACAGTTGAATATTCAACGAAATAATACAATTTTCCACCAAATAGTAGAATTTTTAACCAAAAGAGATGATGTATGAACCCAAAATATAATAGAAAACTTTTCAAATCAAAAGAATTAACTTTCAACCATAAAAACATTACTTTTTAGGAAAATAGTTGCATTTTCAACAAAATAGTTGAATTTTCAAGCCAAAAAAGATGAAATTTCCATAAAACAGAATTGATTTTCTACCCAAAAAGACGAATGTTCAACAAAACAGTTGAATTTTAGGCCAAAAAAGATGACTTTTTAACAACATAGTTTAGATTTCAACAAAATGAAATTTTTCACAAAATATTAGAATTTTAACCTAAAGGCGATCAATTCTTGGCAAAAAATATTATAATAGACTTTTCAATTTTAAAATTAGCTTTTAACCATAAAACATGAATATTCAAACAAAAAAGATGACTTTTCAATCAAAACGGAAGGATTTTCTATTAAAAAGACAAATGTTCAACAAAACAGTTGAATTTTCAACAAAATAATTAAATTTTCCATCAAATAGTAGAATTTTTAACCAACAAAGATGCATTCTGAAATCAAAATATAATAGTGGACTTAACCAAAATTAACTTTCAACCGAAAAGGATGACTTTTTAAGAAAACAGTTGCTTTTTCAACCAAAAGAGATGAATATATTCAACCAAAAAATATGACTTTTTAACAAAATAGTTAAATTTTCAACATAATAATTTAATTTTCAAACAAATAGTAGAATTTTTAACTAAAAGAGATGAATTCTGAACCAAAAATATAATAGTAGACTTTTCGATGTAAAATAATGTAGGTATCCCTAAATTAGGACTTTATCATGCCAATTGTTAGTAATTAAGTATATAAATTAGGTCGCATATGTAATTACTATGTTAAATATTTAAAAAGGAAGTTTTCGTTTTCAAATGTAAAACAAGCTTTAGTGTTTGAACGAAACATTAACTTTAAAATCGATATTTTAACAGAGATGGTAGGCAACACTGAGCACAATAATTCCAAACACGTTTTTCTTTTTACGTCTTTATAAACGTTATTTATTGCAAAAGTAAAAATAAATATGAAAAATTCCCGGCTATTTTCCAGCTTTTTTCCCCCGGTCCTAAAAATTTCAAGGGAATTCCCGGTCAGTGGCCACCCTGACATGGCAATGATTTGAACACTTCAGTGATATAATGGTCTTCTTAAATGAAAAAAGTTCATGAAGGTTCAACTATAAATAAGTTACTCTACTATCGGCCAGAATATTCGAGTCTTCTGGCTTTGACTGAGGCAAAACAAAATGGTAACTTAATAAGTAAACCAATGAGTAAACCAATGAGCCAGGAAACTTTTCATAGCTTATACACATAAAAATCTCATAAAAGAGTAAGGAAATATGGACAGGTTTTAATGACAGTAAAGTTTTAAGCACAGTTTTTTATTGCAAAAATAGTAGGAAAACTCCGAGAAATTTTATGAATATACTTTAAACATTTCTGAATCAATTCCCTTTGGAAAATTTTCAAAACATAAGAAATCATTTCTTTTTTTAAACATAAATACACAACCAAAATCTGTAATTATTTGCTATTTCTAAAAAGTATTCATATCGCAATTCGCACGAAGAATAAAACAATTGCATACTTTTTAAAAATTCCAAATGATCACATATAATTATAGATAACATGGATGTATATTTATAAAAAAAAAGCTAATTTGTTATATTTTAACAAATTTCCAGAGGCAATTGATTGAGAAACTTTTAAAAATTATTATTTATTCATTAAGCCAACATTTTTTGTATTTCCTTTTAAACATCAAAGCAAGAAGACTCAAATTTTCTTATCGACTATAGTCATATCTTGTATTTTGTTTAAAAAAGAAGAACATTTCGATTATAAAAACGATATTATCTGAAGTTTTTACAAGCCTTTTAAAGATTTTTGATCGAAAATATTTCCCTGGAAGTTTAGAATATATTTTTCACTTCTGAACGCTTTACAGTTAGCCCCTGATCACACTTGTTTTTCTTATGATTAGCATTTTATCTATTACTCTTGGTCCGCAATTTCAATTTCAAAAGCTAATGCTTATTATAATTTACTGCATTTCAGTACGATTCCTTTTTAAACGATTTTACGATGTTTTTTATTTGCCGATGATGTTCTTTTACGAAAAATAATAAAAATTCTCGAAACACACAAACTGACGGACATTTCTCGAAGTTTTCGGTCTAAAAATTCCCGGTTCTCCGGTCGAGTGGGCACCCTATGACTTAATAAGCCAGTCGAAATATTTAAAAGTCAAAATGGAAATCAAAAGGTGCATTCCAGAATAGATTGCCTAGACGTCAGTGCGACGTGACTATAAAATAATTTGTTATTGAAATATAATGCTCCTGAATGTTCCTAGAGTCGAATTTTACTATTTATAAGCACTATTTGTGATACCGTTTGTAAACATTATTTTTAAAGAATGGTATACACTGAAAAAATTGTGTGTTCGGTGCATCACCAAATTCTGTTATTTCATTTGAAAGTATAAAATAATTTGGATCCCACTAAAATTAGAATATAATTTACGAATTTAAGTTTTATGTGGTAACAATATATTTTTATTTTGAATATCTACGAAGATGTAGAAGGAAAAAATATATAATTTGCAGGATATCTTTAAATGGTGAATCTCTACACAACCGATCAAATTTTTCTGATGGGACCTCGCCCGGTTTTTTTTTAAACTAGTTTGAAAATCACGTGAAGATTATTCTTGTATCAAATGATTTCTTTATTGCATGTCAAGAATTTCAAATATAAAACTTTCTTGAACTTCATCGTATAAAAATCTTACTACACTACTTTTCATTTGACAAGCAAGCATACTTATAAAAATATAATTCTAATTAAAGAAACTTATACCTTAAGTGTAATTACATACATATATTTCTATGACATGGAAAGAATAAAAATAAGATTATTTAAGATTATTTAAGATCTAGCTTCATTCATATTGTTGTTTCGTTTCGTACCGGTTTCAAATAAAAACCGGCTAAGGTCCCATCGAAAAATTTGATCAGGTCTGTGGAGTTTCATCATCTAAGGATATCCACTTATCTAAATTACTGGTTTATTCAGGAATTTAGAACACTTTCAGGTCATTTCTGTAAATTCCTAGAGCGTTTTAGATATTTAAAAAAAATCTGAAATTTAAGGTTAGAATTAATTTTTACTTTGTTTTATAATTCGTTTAGAGGTTAAAATAAATATATATTAAAATAGTATAATTTAAGAAATTTGTTACGAAAAAATTTACAAACGTTTGACAATGAATAAAAATTCGTTGAAGAAACCAACTTTTCATCTTGAAAGTACTTTGTTCCAAGAACTGTCCTTTTGTCTTTGTATAGGAGCTTTATTTTATTTATTATTATACCATTAAGCCATTTCCCTTTCGGGGTAGGCGTAAAAACTTGTTTACAGGCAATGATGAATATGAAGTTAGAAGCCTCTGGTGATTAAACCAAAATACATTAGGTCAGCAAATTGTTGTAATTGATTCCCACGAACAACGCATACTTTTTTTATTTAATTAACAGAACGTTCAGGTTCAATAAAAACTGTCCAAGCTTTATATTCAAGTAAAAAGCCGTTTAGATAGAAACTTAAAAATCGCCGATGAGAGGTCCATTAAGCTAGTACCTCCACAATCGAATTTTAAGATTTTGCATAGCTCAGAATTTTGGGATTTTTTAAGGCCCCAATTAAAATTTTTGGGCACCTTTGCTTTTTTCAAAAAATTAATTTTCTTGTGGAGGTGCTAGCTTACATTAACCTAGCACCTCCACTTCCTAATACAACAAAATAATAAAAAAGCAATTCCACCAGAGTTTTGGGCTCTTGAAATCCGCAAAAAACTGTTCCCCAAAATAACCCTTAAGCGTGTTTTTGGGCTCCTCGAAAATACCCACTCCGATTTTTGGGCTCCAACCCTTAACGTTAAAGATCAACCCCTTGGTCATTGAAATTTAAAACTTTTAAAACTGAAGCTTAATAAATTTTTAATTCAAACGTTGAATAATTTACACGTACAAAATTGAAGCTTTTAACACTTTCTAATTGAACAATTTTAAATTAAATGCCCTTAAAAAGAAAAAAAATTCATTTCAACTTTTATAAATTGAACAGTTCAAATATTAGTGTTCAAAAATATACATCCACGCTAAAAACAAAACATATTCCTCTTCCAATTCAATGTAAAATTCAAGAGGAATGCCTCTTCCAGTTAAAAAAAAAACTGAAATACAAAATTTCCTCCCTTCCAACTCGATAAAAATTCAAAAAACAAAAAATATCCCTCTTCCAATTCAGAAACAAAATGAGTAACCAAAATTTCGTCACTTCCAGCTCTACTCGTATAAAAACCTTAAAAATAAAAAAGGGCCTTTTTCAATTCAGAAAAAAATTGAAAACCAAAATTTCCTCCCTTCCCAGGAAAAACAAACGATTGATTGGAGAATATTTGAATCGCAGAAATTTAAAAATGCAGATTGACGCGAATTGAATCAACCATAAATTGCTACCGCCAATTCAGGCAAATTTCGCTGAATTATTTCGATTTTTTTTTTAAATCGGAACCATCGGAACGACATTTATCAGCTGAATTTCTTATATTTCACACAACTCAGCCAGTAAATTTCGTTTCGATAGAGAACAAAATTTTTTTAAATAATTCAACGAGATTTGTCTAAATTGATGACGGTTGCATATGCCAATTAAAATTATTAAAATTCGCCTAATCGGCATTCTTAAATTCTCCTATTCAAATAATTTCCATTAAATCGATTCTTGTTTCCTGGCTTCCAACTCAATGGAAATGTTAAAAATAAAAAATTATCCGTCCCCAATTCATAGAATATTGAAAACCAAAATTTCATCCTTTCCAACTCTATAAATAAACTTAAAATCTAAAATTTCCCTCTACCAATTCAAAATAATAAAAACCTAAAATTTCATCGTGTGCCTCTTCCAATTCAGAAAAAAAAATTAAATACGAAAATCTCTTTCCTTTCTTTTAAAATTAGAATTGTGAAACTCAAACGTTCTTTTATGCATAAATCACTTTAAGTTGATAATGTACCGTCGTTATGCACGCTGACGTCACAGATGTGCGTAAAGTATGCCCATTATGCACGGGTGACAATTTTTCACATTCTTCGCAAATTGGTGAGTTAAATCACATTATTAATCACTCTCTCAATTAGCAATTTTCTCGGTTGGGTGTTGCAAAAAATAGTGTACGGCACATGTGCGTACACAGGTAATTATTACGAATCTGATTGTAGTATTTCCCTACGCCTGGAAGTACTCGCTTTGCTCGTGCACAAGATTTCGACTCGTGCTTCCAGCCTACGGCTCATGCTGCAAACTTCACACTCGTAATAATCACCTGTTTTACGCAGTTGTATCTTAAATTACTATTAAATCGTTTCAAATTCATAATTTTTGCAATTATTATTTATACATCCGAATTCAACACTTTCACTCACAAAGTAAAAAATTTTCAAATAGAACAATTAAAATTGTAACGTTCAAAATGTTTCGTTTTTAATATTTGATTTATCACTTTATAAATAGTCAAATATTGCTAAATATTACATCATTGTTATTTTTTTAGTAAACAAATGTCGAACTGAGTGGGTAAAAAATGGAATATTTTAGACACAAACGTTGTTTAATCAGGATTTAAAATAAAATAAAAGCATTAAATGATTAATTTATTTATTTAAAATTATTTTAAAAGTAAAAATAGTTTATAAAGTTTCAGTGGGACGTTTGAATTTGTTTAACTACTAGGCTTTGGAGTTGAAACCGTTCAATTTTCAACGTTTAAATCTGTAGATTGTTTAATTTTGAACATATTCAAAACCGTCTTATAAAATATGGTACTGTTCAATTTTTAACTACAAATCATTATTTAACTCATTAATTAACTAATTCATATTTATAGTTGATCAACTTGAAAAATTTTTATACAAAATTAAGCAATTCAAACGCTTGTAATTTTTAATTATTTAAGTATTCAAAACTCTGCATTAAAAATTTTTTAAATTAAAAATGTACACCTGAAAAAGTTAACAATTGAAATTAACATTTAAAAAAAGTTGAAATCGAACTTATTTTAAATTGCACTACGTCACGTGATATTAAATTTGTGATATTTTAAGTGATCGAATACATTTTTCTCCTAAAAATATGTGAAATTCCCAGTCAAAAAATAAATTCACTGTCATTTCCCGGTTTCTCGGCCCAGTTGCCCAAATAGAGAATTACCCAAAAGTCTCACCTTCTTCATTTTCGGCTTCAGGTTTTCCTTGGAGTATGTTCTCCAGGGCAGGTTTTGACCATGGTTTGTCCACCAAATCTACCAGGGTTGTACACCTGGCTCCCACGGGGTGGTGCACCAGGTGATTTGCACACCTCTGCAATGTTACGCTGAGGTGCGTCTTTGTTGCAGGTTGCAGCTTCGGCCACTCCCCGCGCAATACCAATGTCAACGTGTGCCTGAAATGAAAATTACATTGTTTAGATCTTAATTTTGTCTACTCATAAACTACTTCTTGGTTCACATTTTTTTAACCTCTTAGAATTTGATTCCTAAACAAAATGTTGAGGAAGAAATTAGAATTGATACTACTAACAGGGATCACAGTGGTTCAATTTTAGGTAAAAAAGACATTGGACTAGCCATGCTTATGAAAAACATTGCACTGGTCATCCCGAAATTCGGGACGACGAGACACTGCGTTATAAAAAATTGTTTATATCATATGTGTATCTCATGAATATTGAACGAAAATGCTCCCTAACAGTAGAACCTTTTCTAGTTATTTTTATGTTTCTAAATTTTATTTTAACTAGCTGTGAAAAATCGGTTGAACACTTTCAGCACTTTCTACTGATGAAAATACACCAGAAAAAAAGTTAAGAAGATCAAAAATTTAAACGCAGATAAACAACAGAATTGAGAAATTCCCCTTTTTTAATTTTTTTGAAATATATTTTTATGTCAGCTAAAAAAAAGAGATTATAGTGTAAAAAAATGGGATAACAAAAAAATTTTATAATTAATAAGGCTAGCATGTAAACCCAAGACATATAGCAATCAACTAAAAATTAATTATACATGATTAGAGGGCCCTAATATACGCTACGAAACATACACGTTAACACGCGCCGTCATTTTAGATTGTTTTCCAAAGTTGGATGCAAATGTTTACATTTGCAAAAGTATTTAATCTGTACCGTAAGAGGGCACCCATGTGAAAACTTTTACAAACAAAAGTTATTAGAGTAAACAATGATATAATGGTATCTTATTGAACTTCATTTTCAAATAAAATAATTGCACAGAAAACAATGAAAAGTGCGCGGAGAGGTTCTACTTTGGTTGAAAAATCGTCTTTTTGGGTTCAAAATTCAACTATTTGCTTGGAAATTACCTTTCAGGGTGTCTAGTTATCAGCCAATTTGAAATCCCCGGGGTTATCCCGGTCAAATTTTTTCCCCCGGCCAATTTATAGAAGTATTTTTGTGATTTTTGGAAGTCAAGGTACACAAAGAAATAGGAATTTTAACATAATATACATAGAAAAAATGTATGGTGTAAAGAAACCAATTATTAATTTAGACGTGCTAAGCTTATTTTTAATCACAGTCTGTAGTGATTAAAATTAATCGAAAGTACATATTGTAAAACTTTCATAACACGTAAAATAATATTTCTTGATTTATGCAGTCTACTCCAGGCTTAACTGCTATTAAAATCTGAATAAAAAAAAAAAAAAATATAAGTATAATATACTTTTTTTTGCTTGTTTCTCCTCTAAATCCTTTTTATATGCAGCCAGTTGAGCGTTCATCGAAGCAACGTAAACGGAATGTGCATTACGGGCAGATTTAAGCAAACTATCTGTTATCGGAACCGATTTTACATAAAAAAATCTATTAAAAAATTTCATGAATCGGTACATAGGATAAGCACGGGAGGGACTCTTGCGACTGTAGATAAAGTAGAAATTGGATAAAAAGAAGATAAAGTAGAAAAAAGCCGAGTTTTTGATAAAATAACAAAAATTCCCGGGAGTTTCCCGGTTTTTTCATGGTATAAAATTCCAGAGTTTTTCCCGGTTTCCCGGTCCGCTAGACACCATGTCTTTTTTCTTGAAATTTCATCTTTTAGGTAGAAAGTTCAAGTTGAAATTTTTTTTTTACTCAACAATTTTTTTTTGTTGAAAAATCAACTATTTTGTTGAAAATTAATCTTTTTTTTATGAATTAAACTGTTATTAATTAAAAATGATTTCATTTTTGATTGAAACATCAATTGTTATATTTTTTATTACGAATACATTTTTGTTGTTGATAATTCAACTAATTTGTTAAGAGTTAAACTGCTTCATTTAAAAACATGTTGTCTGTTGAAGATTCATCATTTTAGATGGAAATTCATCTGTGATTGAAAATGTTGTCTTTTGGTTGAATTCAACTATTTTTTATTTAAAATAAATTTTTTTTTGCTAAAATATTATTTTTCAAACTTTTCGTTGAGCATTCTTATTTTTTGATTGAAAACTAAAATATTTCGTTGAGAACTAACTCTTCTGTTGAAAATTCGTCTGTTTTGGTTGATTTCAGTCACTTTTTATTTAAAATTAAAATGTGTTTTGTTTCAAAATTCAAATAATTGGTTCAAAGTTAAATAACATTGTTAAAAATTCATATCTATTGTTGAAGATTCACCATTTTAGTTGAAAATTCTACTTTTTTGTTAAAAAATTAATCTTCTTGGTTGAAAATTTATCTTTCTGTTTCAAAATTCAACTATTTGGTAAAAAATTCATATATTTTGTTGAAAATGCAGTCTTTTGTTGAATATTAGGAGTTTGAAGCGTTGCAGTTGGAATTTAAAATTATTACCACACATTAATTTTATTTAAAAGAATTTATTCTCCTATTTTCGGGGAAAATCTCCTTATTTCCCCTGTTTTTAGAGCATTGTCTGTGAAGCAAATAATAAAGCCTCTACAAAGATGTTTTTAATTTGCAACTACAGAATTGATTTATCTTTTGTGTTCAGTTTCTCGATTGAATCATGAACAATTTCTTCGCTGAGGACGATACCCTTTAAATCTACGAAATTAGAAAAAAAAATATTTTAGGAAATATTTGAAGTTCATATCATCAAAATGAGTCTCTTGCAAAGCGTCTTGCTTTTTAATATCTTCAATTTCTGTTTATGATTCTTAAATAATGAAATGAATCGAAAGCTTGTACCAAAATGGGAGAAAAGGGAAACTGGGTCAAAATTCTCGATTTTAGGTATTTTGGAAGATTTTTTTAATTTAAGGGGGGGGGGGGGTGATATTAGGTAAAAAATGGGACGGACTGTGATCCCTGTGTAATTACTTACTTGTGGGCCCATTCTATGAGAGTCTGGATTCTCTCTGGGGGTGCCGCAGGAATAAAATTGGTGACATGCTCCCAGGCGGACAGAAGTGCATTCACCTTGTCGCCGTATTTCTTTTTGCTGTCACTCAATGTTGCTTCAAGCCCCTGAAACCAATAAATAGTCCAGGATTTAGCACAGGATCTAAAAATGTTGTCAAATATGAAATACTCTTCAATCAATCATAATCTGAACTGTAATTTAAAGAACTCCTTGGCATTTTTTTCAATTCAACTTATTATTAAACCAATAACTGATAGTAATTCCCTTAATAATTTACCGAAAATTATAGTTTATAATGTACATTTCTTAGAAAAGCCGCATTAAAGATTATAGAAAATTATTGTATAAGAAAAACAAACATCCATTCATTTTTGTTTTAAAATGGGCATACGGACTACTCCTCACAAATGTAAAAAGGAAGAAAATAATGCAGAAATAAAAACACGTAGAAATATTATAATTAATTAATTACATTAATTAAAATTAATGCGAAAATCCTGATAATTGCATATTTTTTCCACGTATAACTTTTCATAGTACGGAGCCACTTGAATATTTTGAATTTTTTTAAACAATCGACTCGGTATATATATACAGTTTCGAAAGTTTATTATAAATATTTGTTTTCAGTTTCAAGAGATTCAATTAATATGTTCAATATAGAAAGCTTTGACAAATTACATTACAATATATTCTTAAATATATTGACACCGTCGATTAATTAAATAATAATTAAAACATAATTAATAATCTCTTGAATTTTGTCAACTAAAATTATGAATTTTTAACTGGAACAGTTGAATGTTCAACCAAAAAGATGAATTATTACATCAGGGGATTAATATTGTTTCATTATATATTATTAAGAAGTATTAAGAAGATTAATTTCTACCAAAACAGATGAATTATTAACAAAATATATAAAAAAAGCTCAATTGTCAACCAAAAATTGAATAATTAAATTTTCAGTAAAAAAAATTAATGCTGAACCAAAGAGATGAATTTTCAATTAAATTGATGGAATTTTCAATTGGAAGGCACATTTTCAGTTTAAAAAAATCAACAACAAAAAACGAATTTTGAAATAAAATGATGAATCTTCAACTGGAATAATTGAACTTCAAACCAAAAAGATTAATTTTCAACTGAAATTATAAATCTTTAACGAAAATAATTGAATTTTTAACCAAAATGATGAATTTTCAACCAAGAAGATACCAAAGAAGATAATTTTTCAACCAAATATTTAATAGTTAAACTTTAAATTAAAAAAATTAATGTCCAACTAAGGATATGAATTTTTAACTAAAACTGAAATATGTAGTTAAATTTTCAGCATAAAAAAATTGATTTTCACTCAAAGAAAAAACGAATTTTCAACCAAATATATCATTTTGCAGCCAAAGAAATGAATTTTTAATTAAAATGATGAATCTTCAACCTAAAAAATTAATTTTTAACAAAAGAATTCAACTTTTAACCAAGCAATTGCAAGCAAAAAGATGAATTTCCAAGGAGAGTAATTTTCTACCGAAAAGAACGAATTTTTAACCAGATACTTGAATTTTTAACTACAAATAGCATGGTTAATTTTCAGTTAAAAAATTGACTTGAAAAAAAAGAATGATCACAAAATAGTTAAATACAATAATATAAAGCTACTTTTACAAATGAAGGATAATTGTTATTCACGTTTATATTGAAATGTAAACAAAAAATTAAGTATGCTCTCTAAAAAATTCTCCGACTTGAAAAAAAGAATCCCTGACATTTCCAGATTTTTCCATGTATATAAAAGTTCCCTGACAATTCCAGATTGTCCAGGTTTTCCAGGTGGAATATACACATAGCTAGAGGTTGTATTTTATACGCAGAAACGAGAGTCGCGTTTGTTTTGATTTTCAAAAAACAAAACAATAAGAACATATTATGAAGAAGAAAACTTGGATTCAGGATTGAAAAATGACCACGTTCTGTTCAAGTGAGACATAATCATCTATCCAACAGAGATAACAGAGATAAAAAACATGCTGCGCCTACTACATAATTTAGGTTATGGTCGTTATGATATATAGGTTATGGAAAGCCATGGCAGGATTTTTTGTTCATTTTTTACCATTTAGTAATCACTTTAGCCCCTTTTCCCGAATCTCGGTATTCATGTAACAAAATTTAATGCTTTTCTAGAAAATCAAAGATAATTTCCTAAGCTCTAAATTGTCTATTTAAAATATAAGAGTTCCAAGAAAACAAATTTCTATTAACAGCTTGATGTTTTTTGTTTTGTTGAAAAATGTTGACATTTGTTTATAAAATTAAACGTCACTCTACTACAATTCATAAAAAGTAGAAGCAAATACTTAAAACATGAAAATGTAAATAAAATGGTATACTATTCAATGATAGCAATCCTTATTTAAATGAAAAAATAGAGCTGGAAATAAAAAATAGAGAAATCGAACGCTGGTATAAAGATATAAGTAATTTTAGGAATCGACAGCTAATTTATGAGTGGAAATTGATTAAATTTGATCAATTGGACGGCAAGAATTTGAGAAAAATAGACTTCTATTTACTGTTTACTCGGTCCGCGTGTCACATTCCTTAAAGATAATTTTGATATGATTTTGACCTATTTCTGAGATTACTCACATTCTGGAACATTTTTTCTGTCACACTCCGTCTTCTGATTTATTTACATGTATTTTAACAAATTTCGGACTTTCCAAAAAGTCCATTGAAACTCTAATAACTGCAAGCTGCAAGCGCATCGTATACGACTATACGTATATATCACGAGGGTTATGACAGCGGCAGGGGTGGCTTTCTTCATTATCAGCGTCGTAAGGTGCTGCCCTCTGCAAGGTGAAGTTTCAAATTTTCGAAGGGGCGTCGAATTGTGGTCACGATTAAGGCGTAGCGCGTCAAGGAAGTATTTTAAAGGGAAGTTGGGCGACACACACACACACACATCGCCTTGGAAAAATTTCGAGTATTTTTCTTTCAAAATACTTCACTACTGTGAAAATAAAAAATTTTCTTTTGAAAAGAGAACAATACATGTACAGTAGAGTCTGCCAAAAAGGTTAATTTTTTACCATTGGGCAAAAGTCGATTGAAAATTGAAAAAAAAAATTTTCCATTTTTATTGTAGATATATATTATTTTATTATTATAATATATATTACATCAATTTTAATTGATTAAATTAAAAATCAATTTAAAATGAATTATTATATATTATATTAATAAATATATTATTTTTATTATAATTACTATTATTAATAAAAAATAAGAGAACAATTTTTTTGCCGAAATATTTTAAAAAATGACGAAAAATGCACTTATGTTATAATGAATTATTTACATTCATTATCAACCAATGTAATTCACTAATTATATTAATTATCTATGAATGTAATTAACTATTTTTAACGAGTAATTAGTTGATTATTCTAATTATAAATAAATGTATTTAACTGATTATCAATGATCACTTTTCAGATGACAAGGTTGTGTAAAAATGGATCATGTTTCAGGATCTGTAAAAAATTGATGAGAATGTTTGTTTGATACTTTAAAATATATACATGCATCTTTAGTTTATTAAAAAGAGCACCAAACAATAAAATAAACAAGTTTGCTTTAGCAACTTTAAGTACAAACTAACAAAAGTACTTTTTTCGTCATTTTACGTTAGAAAATTCTTAATCGACTTGCCCAACGGTGATAAATTAAATTTTTTGTTTGATTTGTTCGTACTACCAGGAAGAAAATTTAGTGCTATTACCAATGAATCTAATTATTTTGACCTCAAAAAATCTCAAAAGATCTCAAAAAATGGGAAATAGGATGACTTTTTTTTTTACGAAAATACGAGAATAAATTCTTTTAAATAACATTAATGTAAGTAACATATTGAATCCAATACGAAACGTTTCGAGTTCCTAAGATTTCAAGTTGGAATATTGTCAACAAAAAAGTTGAATTATTAATCCAAAAATGCGAGTTTCCTACAAAGCAGTTGAATTTTCAACAAAAAAGTTTATTTTCAACCAAATAAATAGCTGAAAGCCGATCAACATGCTAAAAAAAAATTTATTTACAATATGGAAGGATTTAAAAAGAAGAAAAAGCATACAAATTTTATAATATTTGAAATCATTCTGACTTCTTTATATAATAAACTAACAAGGTTAAAGACTCCACTCATGCTTGAAATTGAAAAATTGTAATTGTAATAAGTTTAAGCAATAGAATTATTTTTACGGAAACTAATATCATAAGTTAAAAGGGTTAAAGGCTTCTTCTTTATTCCAAGTATTTTAAGTAATGAAAAAATGAAAAACTTATTATCTGAAAAAGAAAATTAAAGAAACATAGTAAGTAAAACGTCAAATATACTTATTTCGAAAACATTAGTTTTCAATTATTATTTTTTTAGCACATTATTAAATTTAAATTATTAGCGAAAAAAATTCACGACGCAGAAGATTTGTAACCTTTTCATAATTTTATGAGTAAAATGAGTTTGATGTCAATAAGCAGAATTAATTGATTACCTATATTTATATAATTATTTTTAAAAAATTTATGAATGATAAGACTGTTTTATGAGTGTTGTGAGTGATATGACTGCTCTGTCAGTCTAAAATTTATCAAAATTTACAATTACAATCTAAATTAGCATTATTAAAATTGATAAGGTGTACCAATATTTTTAATTTTTTAATTATGAATGACACTGAAACCAAAATAATTTGTTTTTAAATCATCACTACTAACCTACTTAATGATGCGAACAGATTGTATTAGTGTAGCGAACAGAAACAACTTCATACTACGAACACGTGTCAATTATTGTTAGTTATAACAACAGAAAAAAATTATTTTTTAATCTATTGCATAATTCATTTCACAAAATGTTTGAGCGTTTCGTTTATCGAGGAAAATTTGAGCAAACCAAAACTTCCCGTGAAGAAGTTGTTCAAACAAGTATAGAGAAGTTTTCTGCCAAGGATTTTTTGAAATAAACTATTATGTAAAAAACTGATCTTCTATGCGTGTATATGCCAAGCGGGGGGACGCATACCGTAATCGGAACGTTTGGAGAAGACACATGGACGTGACATTCAGAACGTACGCCATGGCATGGCGTGCCCAGCGCCCGAAAGTCTGAACTGATGAACTCTGAAGTTCGTGCATGCGAGCATAATATTCGTTTATTGTTTACATGGGTTTTATCATTTTCGCGCACCTTTTTAATTATTTCTCGAAAACTAAGAGATATCCCATTTTCATATTTACAGGGTTTTATGAGGACATAGTAAGCTATCTATACAAAAATTAAAGAAAATCAAAAATGAATTCTTTTCTTAAGCTCAGTTCAAAAATTTTTTTATGAAAAATTCAAAAACTTTTTGAAATTCTTTTTTCAGCAAATATTTCTTCAAAACTGCGTCTTATTATGTATTATTTAAAAAAAAATCTTCATAGCATTAAAATCACCAAAGTTATGAAAGTTCAAAAAAAGGACCAAAATGTTCAATTCTGAATGTCTCTTAAGTTTTTTGAATTTTTTCAAAATTACTTGAGGGTTTTTCTGTCAACACCTAAAAGAATTGATAATAGAATTTTCATCAAAATTACTAACAGTAGATTTCTTCAGATGATTTGATATGGAATTGCTCACTTACAAAGATGAAATTTCAACCGAATGGTTGAATTTCCAACAAAACTGTTAATTTTAAACGAAGAAAGGTGACCTTTCTACCAAAAAAGATTAATTTTAAATAAAAAAAGGGGCTGTTCAAGTATCACGTAAACACAATTTTCCTCATTCTTGACCCCTCGTCCATTGTAAGCATATTTTTGTATTACGAATATACAACAATAAGCATTCAGTTAGACCCCCCCCCCACCCCTCCTCTCAAAATGCTCACGTAATACTTGAATAGCCCCAAAGCTGAATTATTAACGAGAAATATAAGAGTTGGCATTTGAACAATAACTACATTTATTATGAATCAAAAACAGTTAATTTAAACCAAAAAGACAAATTAATAAAAAATTATATATATATATATATATATATATATATATATATATATATATATATAAATTTTAACCAAATAGTTGAAGTTTCAGCTTAATGCATTAATTTTTAACCGAAGAAATCAATCAATTTTCAGCAAAATAATACAATTCTCAACTAAAAATATAATGCATTGATATTTCAACCCAATATTATGAATTCTCCACGAAAAATATAATAATTGAACTTCCAACCAAAAAGGATATTCTACCGAAAAGGGTGAATTTTCATTACCACTTCATTTTTCGTTGAAGAAGCATTTTCTTTTTTTTTAGAAAATTCAACTACATACTTGATTACAAAATTAGATTTTATGTTAGTTCTTTTTTGTCTTCTGGTCTAACTGGTCTACTCGAGGGAAAAAGGGGGAAAATTGGGTAAAAGTTCTCTTTTTTATGTGTTTAAGGGATTTTTCAAATTTAAAGAGGAAATAAGGGGCAAAATATGATTAGGTAAAACAAGGGACGTACTGTGATTCCTGTCTACTCAGAAAAATGTGAACTAAACTTGTATCCGAAATTGTGAGTTTGTGCATTCTCAAGTGAGTTAACGACATTGAATTTTCCAATTACAGTGCCTTCAAAATATACTTTTGAAAATTTTCAATTTGTGTTTTCAATTACATGAATCTATTATCAAATAGAAATTTGAAATTAAGATGGATACTTTGTTTTTTCAAGAACATTTTGAATAAAAATCAAAACACCCACCTTGGATTATTTTCAGGTAAAAAAAAGTTTGTGTTAAATATTTACAATTTAAAAAAAGTGTTGAAGTGAAAATGTCTATTTTTAAAAAAGATTTCAAAGGGCAGTATTTCGACATTTCGATGTACCAAAAAAATTCCGGCCATTCGTACAAAAATGTGTGTACATGTAGCCAAGGCCAATATAAAGACACGTGTTGTCCATAGCAATCGTTTCAAGAATACAAATATCTAATACTTTCAATACGGAACTGATTATTTTGCTTCCATGTTTTAAAATGAATTTTAAATAATGGAATATAAAAGAATTTTCTTTAAAAAATAAACTATTTTTATTTGCTCTTTTTCCTCATTGACTGAATTATTTGTTATCGAGAGAGAAATTGATATTTGTGTGTTTCAAGAGAAAACAATTGCAATGCCTGAGAAAATGTCTTATCAACAAAAGAAAGATAATGACTTACGAAATTGAATTTTTAATATGACTGACTTAAGAATTTAAAAAAAAATCAAGGCCAAGAGTTCAAGGGTAGCTACTTTCAGAAGTTTAATTGTGATTCAGAGTTAAAATATACGTTCAAATTCTGGGAAGTTTTTTTCCAAGTAATAGATTAAAATCCATATTTCAATGATAAATTTCGAAATTTTACAATTCGCCCAGGCCAATGATTTTTTGAAAATATGCAAGATAGCGTTTTCCAAAAATGATTAAAATTTATATTATCTTTTTTTAGAAGAACTTTTCAAATTGAATATAATATAAGTTGATAAATTCCACTTTATTTATATTTTCCAATTATAGTGAAAATTATTGTTTGATTTGATTGAAAATTGAACTGTTTTGGTCGAGCTTTCAACCATTTTCTTCAGAATTTGTCTTTTTTGGTTGAATGCAATTATTTCAGGGACCCGAACGAAACTTCCGTTCCATTTCGTTACTGCCAATTAAAACAAATCATTTGAATCCAATCATCAATGTAATTTCATATATTATATAATTTCAGCCATATCTAGAGATAGCAGATTGAAGCTTAGTGAACAATCTTTTTTTTCTATCAATAACGAAATGGAAAGAAAGTTTCGGTCGGGTCCCTGAATTATTTTTAATTAAAATTTAAAAAAAAATTTCATTGAAATATCAACTATTGTATTTTTTATTGAAAATTCATATTTTTAGGTTGAAAATTCATAGTTTAAGGTTAAAAATTCATCAGTTTGGTTGAAAGTTGAACTGCTTACTTTAAAATTCATTTTCTTGTTTGAAGATTCATAACTTTACTAGAAAATTCACACGGAGAAAATTTGTGTGTTAAATTTTGCATAACTTAGTTCGGTAAACGGAGGACATTACGGCATTATATTAAAATTTCACTTTCAGTCATGTAAAATGAAATAGGGTAATATTTGATGTGAAAATATGAATTATTAATATAAATTCATTAAAATTTAATTCGCGATTCAGTAAGAAATAATACAACAAGATATTAGAGATTACCTGAAAGTTGGGTAAAATGAGATGTCGATTACCTACCAGTTAGGTAAAATGAGTCGAACTGTTAGGTACAGTTTCAATCCTAGAAAACAAAGTCTACCTCTCTAAATATGTGAATTCTACATGCCAGTCATGTAAAATTTCGTGCGCCAGCAAAAAAAAAAAAACATTCTTGCTACAAACTGATTCTGTGGAAGGTCATCCACTGCTAACAAACACATGCTTATACATATCATACAATTCATAAGTATATTGCTGGTACATATACACAATTTAACTTAAACAATTACATTAAATTACGATACATTACATACGATATAGTCGCACGCTTCTAATGATATTAACGCTATTAAAAATCGCAAACGCTGTGACGGGTTTCGAACCACCTAAGCTACGGTTAACGCGTTCTATGTCTAATAACTAAACCTCACGGCTAACCTAACAGTTAGAATATCGAGAAAAAAATCTCGGCTATAAAGTTAAAGTACAAGTACGTCAGGGCCGTACAAAAAAATATCTGGTCCCCGTTTCATCGAAATTTGTTATTGTAACATTTTATTAATCAGCGGGCTTATAAATTTTTAGGAGGTAAATAAAAACATTGAATAATTTTTTATTTGAAATTTTCTAACCTTGAAACTTTAAATTATTTAATTTTCAATACTTTAAACTTTTGCATGGTCTGCTTTTTAAAAATAATAGAACATTATGCGTGCTATGCGCGCACTAATTACCCTTTCTTTAGAAAAAGAACTCGGTTCATTTTCCAACATTTTTAAATAGATTTTACAGAAAATCTTATATTATTTGAGAACGTTGTACATGATTTACAGGAGTTTCCTTATTATAGCGAGGAAATTCCTCCAGTGAATTCAATATGAATGACAACTTTTTCCACTTACTTACAATTCTTTCTTTTGGTGGAAAATTAGTTTTTTTTATTGATATTAATTTTTTTTCCACTAAAAAGTCAACTCGATTTTGTTTTGAAATTTTTCTATAGAAATTTGATCTTTTTGGTAGAGAATTTATTTGTTTCCTTGAAAATTTAAATACTTCTACGAAAATTAAAGTTATTCTTATTCAGTTAAAAATTTATCTATTTTGTTGAAAGTTTTTTTTTTTTTTGTAGGAAATTAACCTTTTTAGTTAAAATTCATGTATTTTATTTAATTTCTTTGGTGGAAACAATTTTTTTCTTATTGAAAATTAATTTTTTAAACAAAAAATTTAACTAAATTTCTTATCGAGATTCTTTTACATTCAAATTTAATCTTTTTAGTAAAACAATTCAGTTGTTCAGTTGAAAATTCATTTTATTTGCTTAAAACTTATTTCTCTAACTAAAAATCAAACTATTCTATACTTTGTTAAAAATGTATGTTTTTAGTTGCAAATTCATTCATTTAGTTGAAATTTTATTTTTTTTCTGGTGATTTTCAACCTTTTTGGTTGAAGAGGCAACTATTGGGTTGAAAATTCCATTAAAAATGAAAAATGTTGATGGAAAATTTATATATTTTCTTAAAAACTATTCTTTTTTGGTAGAAAATTAATCTTCTTGTTTGAAATTTTCATTTCTAAAGTAGAAAATTATTTTTTATATTGAAAATTAACTTTTTTAGATGAAATTTAAAAAATTAATTTTTCCAACTAAAAATTTAAATATACTCAATTTTTCGATTCTTTTATAGCCATTACGTCTTTCGGTTGAAAATTTAACTATTCTGTTGAAAATTCATTTTATTTGTTCACAAACTTATTTCTCTCTCTGAAAATTAAACTATTCTATCCTTTGTTTAAAATTTATTTTTTAGTTGAAAATTTGTCTTTTTTTCATCGAAAATTCATCTTTTTGGTTGGAAATTTACCTGATTGGTGAAATGTTGTTTTTTGTTTGTTTTTGTTTGGAAATGCACTATTTTAGTTGCAACTTTATTTCCTTTGTTGAAAATTGAACAAATTTTACTGAAAATATGTTTTTTTGTTGTTGTAAAAAATCATTTTTACAACGAAAAAGGTAGCTACTTCATTTTTACTAGAAAATTGATCTTTTCAAGTTGAAAATTCACTTATTTTGTTAGAAATTCAACCTTTTTTTTAAACATTAGTCTTCGGGGATCTGCCGCCTCGAAGTTCGAAGTCAGTTGTCCAGTGTCGTTCGATATTTTTTCATCACCCGCATCTTTATACGTTAATTTTTAAATACATTCTACTTTTATTTAGTGACTTAATGAGTATTATCTACTCGGAGAACCGGATAGTCTATATATTTAAATATTTACTCAAATTCTACAATATAAACCGAAACTTAAAAATGTTAAAGTGTCTACGGGGGAATGGGCTTTAAACTTCAGCCCTGAGAATGTTGACGTCCCTAGCGACTCTCATTTTACCTCACTGTTGTGTAATTCCTCTCCTAATGAAAGTGAGAATCTCTTTAAAAATTCTGCAATCTATACTTTCTTCTAAGTGAATCTTTAATATCAGACAAAAGTAAACTTTATATAATTCATTTGATAAAAATTTACAATACTTCGCGTTATTTTATAATATACTGGTATTTAAATAATACAACCCTTATATCAATTATTACATATCAGAATTTTCACTTTTGGATTTGAGATTTTACATAACTCTTTTGTATTATTTATAGTTCTGTTTTGTATTAAATCCTAAAATAATTGTAAACTTTATCTAAATGCAGTAATGTCCTCCATTTACCTAACTAATTGGGTAAATTTTAATGAACAAATTTTCTCCGTGCATCTCTGGTTGAAGATTGAACTAATTTGTTGAAACTTCTTTTTTTTTGAGTAAACAATATTCGGCAGAGAATTAATCTATATTGTAGAAAATTCCACTGTTTTGTAGAAGATTCATTTTTTTATTGAAATTTAATTTTTTTAAATCAAAATTTACCTATTCCATTTCTGGTTAAAAATGTATACAGTTTGTTGAAAAATCGTCCTTTTTGGCAGAAAAATAGTTTTCTTGATTGAAAATGCAACTTATAGTTAAAAAATGGATCTCATTTCTTGAAAATTCGTCTTTTTTTGGGTGGAAAAATAAAATTTTTGGTTGAAAATTCAACTATTTTGTTATAAATGTATGTATTTTGTTGAGAATTCTTATTTTTTAGTCTAAAATTAATCTTCTTGGTTGACAATTTTTCTTTTTGGCTGAAAATTCACCTGTTTTGTAGAAAGCTCGTATTTTTAGCTTGAAAATGCAACGCTTTGATAAAAAATGTAAGTATTTTATTGAGAATTCGTCTTTTATAGCAGAAAATTAATCTTCTTGGTTGAAAATTAATATTTACTGACCTGAACATTCTAAATTTTTTACCAAGTAGTTTCTTGAAAATTCGCCTTTTTTGCTCGAATTCAACTGTTTCTGATTAAAAATGAAAACCTTTCCTTGGTTAAAATCAACTATTACATTGTTTGTTGTGAATTCTTCTATTTTGATTGAAAAATTCGCAACTACTTATTTGAAAGTTGAACTAATCTGTTAATTCATAAGAAACAGTCAGGTTTGAACATAACCACCTCCTCTAAATCGTCTTACGTTATATTTGAATGACACTTGAATAAATATACGAAAAAAAATTAGTCAGTAAGAAGCAAAAACACTAAAAATAAGGTCTGATAATCAGGAGGCTCAAATTTGCCAAGGCAATTAAGAGGCATTAAATACTGTATGTACCTGATACACAATTTTTCAAATTTTAAATTTGGATTCTCAAATCTCGGGGGCGACCACTCCAACCTCCCCTCCCTGAATCCACACTTGTGCCTTTATGTCTAATTTTGAAATGATTAAATACAAAAGAGTTTGACTGAATAAAGTGAATATAATCATTTAAATATTTTTTTATAAGATTTTCTCTTAAAGTAGACGGTGGAAAGTAGATATAGCAAAAAAGAAAGATTATAAATAATGTAATGCTAAGTTAACTATAGTATCTACCCACGTGGTAAACGTGATAAGGCAAGAGCGGGAATTTCAATTTAAATGCAGAGAGAAAGGGAGAGAGAGGTGATGCACGTGCTATTCTTCGTTTTACCAGAAGTGCTGGGTCAAGATTCTTACACATTAATGGAGAGTCACACATTGTCTACGTTTTATTTGAGGATCTCTCATGAAATTTCCCCCTTCATATAAAATGAAGAAATAATTTTTCAGGGCTGGTTTAATGTTGTGTTATTTCAATTTTTTTCTGTAAGTTTTCGTTCCTACAAATGCTTGAAAAAAGCAGAGTGCGGCCACAAAACTTCAGTTTCAAAATTCCCTGACTTTCCCTGACTAATTTTTTATTTTCCCCGAAAATTAATATTCAAAGACCGAAATATTGATCTTGTATAACTTTTAATATAGAATCTTTTATAAAGGCAATTAATTATTATTTATTATTCTCAGGTCCATAGGTGAAAAAGGTTACAAGTTACCAATCTCGTGAAATTATATAAAATTTGATATTTCCTGAAATTCTGTAAAATATATTAAAATTGCTTGAGATCTTTCAAGGTCCCATAAAATCACTGAAATCCTCGGAAATCTTATCAATATATCTTGGAATCTTTTAAAATATCTTAAAACCTTATAGACTTTGTATAATCGTTCCATTTCTTCCGAAATTTTCCACAACCACCTGCACATTTTTTGTAAATTCCTGAAAAAAATCATTGAAATCCTTAAAATTTTTGTAATCTATTGAAAATGTCTTGGAATCTTTTAAAATACCCTAAGAAATAAAATTATTGAAATCAATGAAAAATTCCTTGGAACTTTTTGAAATACCCTAAAATATTTCAATTCCTTTAAGATCTTTTGAAATCCCTTAGAATTTTGCAAAGCGTTTGAAAATTCCTTGGCCCCAAAATCTAAAAATCTATTAAAATCCCTTTGAAACACTTTAAATTATTGAAATTTATTAAAAATACTGTAAAATATAAAAATAAATACCCCTTTTGGAGTTCTTAAAAATATCCTAAAATCTTTAACATTCTTTGAAATCTCTTCCAATTAGTGAAATGAATTGAAAATTCCTTGGAATCTTTTAAAATATTCTAAAATCTTTCAAAATCTTTGGTAGTAACTTGAAATACTTGAAAATCTTTAGAATTCTCCGAAATCCCTCAATGCTTGGAATCTTTTAAATTTAAAACATCCTAAAATCTTACAGTTCCTATAAAATCGTTCAATTTCTTCAGAAATTCTGAGAAATTCTTTAAAAATCAATGCTTTTTTTTTAAATCTCTTAAAACGATTGAAATAATTGGAAACTCCTTAAAAATGCCCTTGAGTCTTTTGAAATGCCCTAAAATATAAAGTTTTTAAATGCCCAAAAATTTATGTTGAACAAATGCTCTCCAGAATACACTCGGCATTTAAGCTCGAAAAAAGTATTTATGGAGCATTTAAGAGAATTTAAAGCATTCAATGTTTAAACAAATTTATACCATAATTGATACAAATACTTTTTTTTAATACACTCAAGAGTGAATGAAACGCATACTTATTTTAAATGCCATGTGTGGCAAAAAATATGTGTTCTATTATTATCACTTCTTTAATCATTTGAATTTAGCGCCCTTTCTAATTTGAGGCGATACATTTATTTTCCCGCGAAATTTAAATAATGTAATTATTGTTTGCATATTTTTAAGAAATTTAGCTATTTATGCGATTACAATTAAAAATAAAACGTTAGATGTAGACGGGAAGACATTTTTGTTTTCAACGTTAATAAATATAGAAGAAATCCTTTTGAAAATCTTAAAATTATTGAAATCTGTTAAAAATTCCTTGGAATCTTTTTAAATACTTTAAAATTGTGCATATCCTTTGAAATCCTTTGAGATCTTTTAAAATCACTTAAAACTTTTTAAAGCTTTTATGAAATCCCTTGGAATTTTTAAAAATATCCTAAAATCTGGAAATGATTCTTGAAATCCCTTCACATTATCAAAATATATTGAAAATTTATTGTAAAGATTTTGAAATACCCTAGAAGATTTCAAAAGAATTCAAAAAAATCTAGAAATGAATTCTGAGTTTATTAGTGGTTAACCCATGGATTAATTTATTGAACAAAAGTTACTAAAGTGATCTTTTCATTTTAAAAAGTGACTAAAAAGTGATTTTAAAAGAATTGACTGAAAGTAACTGTGCGACAGGCCTGATCATTCTCGACAGTAACTTGAAGTTACTTTAAAAAGCAATTCGACAGCATACCTATCACTTCCTTGATTCTCCTGAAAATTTCCAATTTTTAAAAATCAAAAACTTGAAAATACGATAAAAATTATAAGTAAAACGTTTCCGAAGTCCTTCTCAAATTTCAATTTGTCTAACTGATTAATCAATGAAAGGATGAATTCAAGGACTTTATTTAAGTTACCAGCTTTCAGTAAGGAAGAAGCTGCTTTATAAACACAGCATTTACTGGAAGTTCGAACGCTTCTTGAAAGTTGAATTTCAATTTAGTCGGGGGAGTTTCTCAATCAAGTTGAAGTAACGTTCGAAATGAAATTAAAATTCCAAACAACATTTTTCTTTTAATCTTCCATTTCATTTTAATCTTACTCACATTTTTTTTCAAAAATGATTTTGTAATTAAGTTTATTCTTCCTCTGAGTGAAGAATTGATATAAAATTCTTATAAACCTGCTTGGTATGAACTTTTTATTTTTCAGGACCTCTCTCCTTAAAGGAAAAGGGGAGAAAATGCAATAAAAGAGATATTGAGCAGGAATAGAATATTAAAAAGGAATTTGAAAAGGAATAATAGAAGAAAAAAACATTTTAAAGAGCTCTTGTTCGCATGACAGACATAGTTTCTGCAGTGATTTCTCCGGGGATCGTTTCCATCGACCCGAGTCTTTCTTGCGATGTAAGCAGCGTGGAATGGCTGGATTCACGGTTTTCTGGATATATTTGCAAATGACAAAGAATAACAATTGGTTTTCGTTTCTTTGAGACGGAAGCTAAGAAATAGTAATATAAACAAAAAAGAAAAAAAATGAATAGCCCGCTAACTCACAAAAAGATGTTCTGGATCGTTAAACCTCTTTGAGTTAAAAAATTTTAATGTATTGGGTAACTCGTTTTTAAAAAATATAGATTTTCTTTTATGCAGTTTAATATCGCGACTATCAAAGAATGTCTCTTGCCTGATTTTCAAGCTCCTCGTATGTGAATTATGTGTACTTTGTGCATTTACTGAAAAGCTAACTATAATTGTATTTTTGAAGGCTTTGAAGTAACGACTTTTCCAGCATTATGATATTCTATTCATCCTTGTAATGCTTGCAAATATTTTACGGTCTGTTTGGACGACAATTTTATTCATGAGAATTGAATTAAAGTTTGTAATGTAGGAAAATAAATGTGGGATTTATTCAGGTTGGCCAAACAAACTTAAAAAAAAAAAATTCAATAATTAGTCAACAGTAATTACTTTATTACATCAATTTTGAAAAGAATGAAACATTCTAGAATATTTTGAATCGAAATATATTCCATGTTAAACAAAATAGTTGAGTTTTCCAGCTAAAAAGTCGAATAATTAGAAAAAATTTTACTTTTACACCCGAAAAGATGAATTTTCAACCAAATAGTTGAATTTTCAACAAACCGAAATCATTTTCTACTTGCGTTTAAAATTAAATAGTTGAACTTCCAAGCGAAAGATTCGAATTTTCAACATACCCAGATGAATCTTCAACCAAATGATCGAATTTTTAAACAAACAAGGATAAACTTCATCCAAAAATAGTTGCATTTTCAACTAAGTAAAACAAATTTTAACCAAAATAGATGAATTCTGAACTAAAAATATAATAGTAGACTTTTCAAATTAAAAGAATGAACTTACAACCAAAAAAGATTACTTTTTAGCAAAATAGTTACATTTTTAACCAAATAGTTGAATTCTCAACAAAATAGACGAAGTTTTAAGCCAAAAAGATTACTTTTCTGCCAAAAGATGAATTTTCAATCCAAAGGATGAGTTTTTTATCCAAAAAGACGAATGTTGAACAAGACAATTACATTTTCGACCAGAAAAGACGATGGTAGAATTTTTAACCAGAAAGAGATTAATTCTGAACCCAAAATATAATAGTAGATTTCTCAAACAAAAAGAATTAACTTTCAACAAAAAAATTCGTTTTCAACCAAAAAAATTACTTTTTTTTAACAAAATAGGTGTATTTTTAAATACTTGAATTCTTAACCTACGAATATGAATTATTCAACTAAATGATAAAATTTGTAAACAAAGAGATTCAACTTCAACCAAAAACAAATGAATTTCCTACCGAAAAATACGAATGCTCAACAAAACAGTTGAATTTTCGACCAGAAAGGATGATAGTAGAATTTTTAACGGAAAGAGATTAATTCTGAAGCTAAAATATGACAGTAGAGTCTTTATATGAAAAGAATTAACTTTCAACTTGAAAAAATGCGTTTTCAACCAGAAAAGATGAAGTTTCAATGCATTTTCAACCGAATATTTGAATTCTCAACCTACGAAGATAAACCTCTTTAACCAAACGATCAAAATTTTAAACAAAAAAGATTGAACTCCAAGGAAGAACCGATGAATTTTCAAGCTAAAAAAGATGACTTTCCTACCAAGAGAAGAATTGTCTATTAAAAAAAACGAATGTTCAGCAAAATAGTAGAATTTTCGACCAAAGAAGATGATAAGATTTCTTTTACCAAAAGAGATGAATTCTACACCCAAAATATAATAAAAATTAACTTTCAACGAAGAAAGATAACGTTTTACAAAAATAAAGAGAAGAAAATTTTGAATTTTGATCAAAATAACTGAATTTTTATCCAAATGTGTAGTTAAATTTTAAACCAAAAGAGATGACTACTTAAACAAAAATATACTAGTCTATCCTCTATTTTCCTGATACATTTTTTTTACCGATCAAGTTAAACATGTCTTTTTGTGACTTTTTGGGTGAACATTCACACAGAAATGGGAATTTTATCATAATAATTATACATTTACAAAATTTATATCGTAAAAAATAATTATTTATTTACACGTGCCAAATTTTATATTAAAAGGTTCATCCACAAAAATTTCGTTTGCCTTACAGTTTACAGTTGAGATTTGTATAAACTCTGACTCCCAAAGAATTGAATTGTGAAATTGAAACTTAATTTCTATTATTTAGTAATTTATAATAATTTATTAAAAAGTGATAAAATAACCACCCTCAATGCCGATTTATAAAAGAAAACATGTGGCGCCCTCACGGCTGGAAATACGTGGTGTGACGTCACGCGCCGTCAAAACCGAAGAAAATACATGGTCAGTTTGATAAAAACAATCGAAATAATTAATTATCAACGTTTTTTAGCAAAAAGAGTTTATTTTTATGAAGTATCAATATGCCTAGATACGTTAAAGCCAGTTTGGATAATTTGCCAAAAGTGAGTACACTTATGACTAGCGATTTCTTCGCGAAGTGCTACAGTTTCAATGTTGCTGTCACTCGATGAGTGAAAGCGAAAAAGTAAGTAAATGATATAAATGACGATAACTTTTTGAAATATTTATATTTATCAACTTAATTTATTAGTTTAGAATGATAATTGCTTCAGGCGAATCGTAACATATACAATCATACATGCAATATTGAATTCAGAAAACCTAACCTCACTTTTTTTTTAGTTGCTTTTATAAATACTTTCACGAATACTTTTATAAAATTGTTATAAAATTCATAATTATAAGATTTATAATTACTTTTATTAATATTTTATTTTATAATACTTGTGGCATGAATAAAATATTTGATTTTTCGAGGTTATACCTCACATACATCCCGGCACCCCGTATATATAACACCGTTGAACATAAGTCAATTACGAACTTAATGTTATCAAAAAAGCATATTTTAAATATATTTTTCTATTCAAAATAAAAATATTTACATGTAGCGTTGAAATGATCTTCGCAATATATACTGTTGGCGTTAAAGATGCGGTAGGGCACATGTCACGACGAACAATTTTGTACCATTTTTTTCATTACTCACCTTTGGGTATAGATATAAATAATTTTCCTGGATTTTTGACAAACGTTTTCTTGCATTGAGGCACAAAACACGAATGGTAGCGCTGATTTTTTTGCATTTTTATGGAAAAAACGTGAATCGCCCGGCTTATTTACAAGTGTTTGGCGGCTAGCTACGTCACATCAAGATGGCGGAATAGGCGCGAAAGAAATAGGAATTTTAAATGTGTACAAATTTTTCTTTTTCAAATATAAATTCCAAAAAAAGTTTTTTTTTCACACTATGCTGGTATTATTAGTTATTTTAGAGCATATACTTTAATATGCAAAAATAAACAAAAATTAGAGGATGACCCTATTTCTCGATAAAATAAACAAAATTCCCGATCATAAATAAAATTCCAGGGGGTTTTCCGGTTTTTGTATGTGCATAAAACTATTCATGAGAAAGTTAATTTCATTTTTATTATAAATGAAAAAGAATGAACTTTCAACCAACAAAGATGCATTTTCAATAAAAAAGATTACTCCTTAACAAAATAGTTGAATTTTCAACAAAATAATTCCATTTTCAATCAAATAGTACAATTTGGTCCAAAAGAGATGAATTTACCCCCCCCCCCCCCCAACAATAGACTTTTCAATGAAAAATAATTTACTTTCAATCAAAAAAGAAGACTTTTCTACCACGATCGAGAGGATATTAATTGCAGAAGTAAACAAATCTGGAAAATTCCCCCGATTTCAAAAAAATTCCCGGCTATTTCCCGAGTTTTTAACGGTGCTCAAAATCACAGACTAATTCCCGGTATTATTGTATAAGCGTAAATCTATAAGAATTAATTCAGTACTGAATTTTTCTTCTCAAATTTTTCATACAGGCAAACCTTATTCCTGTTTGTTTTATAAGGAGCATTTTTAATTGAATTTGAAAAAAATATGTATCAGAAAATAAATAAAATATCAGAGTCCATAAGGAATTTGTTATCTCGACAGTATTTTATATATTCGTATCACATTCGCCGCAGGGTATTTTATTTACGAATAGATATCTTCCTTTTTCTCACTTGGATATTGAAAGCATAAATTTCGGTATTTGGAGAACAGTTTGGGTTCGCTCCCCATTTACATAATACCAAAGGTATTAAAAAAAGAAGAAAAAAGTGTGAGTCTGTGAAATCAATTCTTTTAAATCCCTTCTTCGAAAACAGGTGTTTTAGAAATTCTTTAATAAAGTCTAGAAGGAAGGTGGTTGTGAGGAAGCCTTTGTGAATCAAGAGTCTAAGTTATTTTTAAAACGGTGTTATTCGTTTCAGTGAACTTTTCTTATTTTCATTTTTTCTCTTTCCATGCGAGTCTTATTCTCCATGCAGCTTTTATCTGCGACACTTGGAGAGTAAAAAGCATCCGAGAAGAAGAGTAAGCTGAGACAATCGAAATTTATTATTCCCTTCTGCTGCCTTTCAAACTCCCCAATCGTTAAAGTCACACTGAAGATGGTCACTGGCTACTTCCTCAAGTCTCCTAAAAGTCTCAATTCTTATTTTATTCAACTTTACCCATTTGCAACTATTTTTCTCGCTTTGGTGAAGCAATTTTCTCTCAATGATTCTTTTTACGTTGTCTCGAAGACCTTCACTTGTACATTAATCGACGAGGCCTATGAGCAATCCAAATAATTCGATTTAATTAACTAAATAAAAGGGCCGAGAAAAACAGTTAATAAGAAATGTGTGCTGAAGAGTGGCAGCAGAGGTTAGAGCCGCTTGAAACGAAAGACCTTGGATACTAATGGGCCCGCGTGGAGGGTTTTACTCAGTGGATGTGGTTAGGGTTGAGTAGGTATGGATCTTACTATGTTATTATCAGTAAGTTTCTGCATTTTTGTGTAATCTATGACACATTACGACTTTGTGAAACTCTTCGCCTGGAGTGATTGCTAAAGAGATTGATCAGCGTCCTGTATCGGAGCAGTGTTGCGGAACGAACGTGATACTTAAATAAGCAACACAGGAATTCTGGATTGATTTAAAAATGTATAACGCCCCCTTTAAGCCTCCTTCTGCACTTCCCTTTCTCACTTCTATAATAATGTGAATTCCTTGATTCCGAGCATGCAGTATAACGAGGCTAGAACCGATCCATATTTCAGTTTCCCCCATCATTAATATTCAAAGACCAGTACTTTAATCTGAATTGTAACATTTTGAACATAGAATATTGAAATGTCAAATTTATTTATTTCAAACAAAAAAAGATGACTTTCCTGACATAAAAGATGAATTTTCAATCTTAGAGGGGGAATTCGCGACCAAAGAAGATGACTTTTTAACCAAATAGTTTAATTTTCAACAAAATAATTAAATTTTCAAACAAATATTTGACTTTTTAACCAACTTGTTGAATTTTTGACCTACAAAGATGAATTTTCAAACAACAAATATTAAACTTAAATAAAAAACAGTTGCATTTTCAACCAAATAATTGAATTTGCTGTAATACAATAATTGAGTTTTAAACAGAAAGAGATGAATTTCCACAAGGACCAAATTTCTGTCTCAATAGACGAATATTCAACAAAATAGTTCAATTTTTAACCAAATACTTCGATTTTCTACCTAAAAAGATGAATTTTCAACAAAATAGTCGAACTTTCAAACAGAAAAAGATTAAACTTCAACCAAAAACGGTTGCATTTTTAATGAAATATTTAAATTTTTAACAAAAAATGTAGAAGACAAAACTGGTTTTTTCAACCAAACAGTTGCCTTTTTAAATAAAAAAAAGAAACAATTCGGGGGAAATTCGAAACCAAGAAGATTTTTTTTCTACGAAATAGTTAAATTTTCAAACAAAGAGACGAAATTTCAACCATAAAAATAAATTTTTAACGAAGCAGTTCCATTTTTACCCAAGTAGTTGAATTTTAAGCAAAAAAAATCAATTAAAAAAAATAGTTAAAATTTAAACCAAAGAGATGAATTTTCAAGTAAAATGATGAATATCAAAATGAAATGGTTAAATTGAGAGTTAAAAAATTAATATTCAACCAAAAAAAAACGAGTTTTCAACCGAAGTAGACGAATTTGCAATCAAACTAATATATCTTCAACACAAACATAATTTCAACCAAAACAGATTTTAATTTTAATTCAAGAATAATTGAATTGAACCAAAAAGATGATTTTACAACGAACAATGATAGATATTTATATATTTATAGATATTTCAAGCAAAACAGATTTCAATTTTAAATCAAGAGTAGTTGAATTCTACTAAAAAATGTGAATTTTCAATGAAGCAATTGCATTTTTATATCACAAATATTGAATTCGTTATTAAATTTTTAAAACAGATGAATTTTTAAACCAAAAAGACGAATTTTAAAAAAAGTTGCACTTTCAACAAAGAAAAATTTCAGTTTAATTTTCAACACCAAAATATAAATTGTCAACAAAAAGTTATTTTTCTGCTAAAATAGTTAAACTTTCAACACAAAATGACAATTTTCAATTAAAGATGTCTTTTTCATAAAATTGCTGACTTTTCAATAATGTAATAAAGTTTCTAACTAAACATATCATCGTCAGGATTAACAAAATGCAAAAAAAGAAATAGAAACACAAATACAAGTGAAATAAATTACTAATATTGTGTATTGTGCTACAAGTTGAAAAAGCGAGAGATTTTTCAATGTGTGAGACACGATACTTTTTCTATAATTTGTTTAAAAAGTGCTAGCTTTTGTTTACCTGTTTTTTGCGTAAAAAGAAGGCGATTTTTTTGTCGATTGACGCAACAATAACACCGTATTTTCGGAGAAACTGACGGTGTTTTAGGTTAGGGATGAAGTCGGAAAATAGAATAAAGTTGGCTGCGCACGATGTACGAGCACACCCGAGGCAGCACGAACACACCCGGAGTAACACGAAGTAGTTTGCACTTTATTTACTTTTTTCACTGTGCCTCATTTTTTTCACTGCGTCCATTTACTTTTTTCACTGTGTCCGTCCACTTTTTTCACTGTTGCCCGGAAAGGTCGGCACTGCGCATGCGCCACGTCATCGAACAAAAATCGGTCACTTTTTAAACCAAAAACAGGTGGAAAAACTGGCACTTTTTCACAAAATTATAGAAAAAAAATATTATATCAGGGTGGTCGGAAAACTTCATTTTCAAAATTACCTAATTTAGCCCGGACCAATTTTTCATTTGCTCTTACCGTTAATATTCAAAGACCAGAATCTTATTCTTGTGAAATTTGTGACATAGAATCTTTTATAAACGGAATAAAACAATTAAAATTTTAAATTTATTATCCTTGACAGTTATTTAAAGTACCTCCTATATATTTCTTCAAAATCCTGGACTTTTCCCTGACCAATAAAATTCCATGACTTTTCCCTGACTTACGGCAGCTCTATAGATCGGATTATTAGGGTGCATGTCTACCCGATGGCTGATTTTAAATTCCCGGTCATTTCCCAGCTTTCTCCCAGTCAATTTTCAAACTTTCCCGGTCAATTTAAGTGTTCAAAAAATTTAAATGATTTCAAACGATTTTTAAAGATATCAATAAATTTCAGTGAATTTTGGAAATAAATTTTAAATGATAATTCATTACGGAAATATCATATTCCAAGTCAGAATTATATTTATAGCTCGAACATTTTCTATTTCAATTCGAGGGAAATTCGAAACCAAGAAGATTAGTTATCTACCGAAAAAAAGAATTTTCAACGAAAAAAGAACAATTTTCAACAAAAAATGGAAAAGTTGCATTATCAGTTAAAAAATTGAAATTCAGAAATTTAGTAATTCCTTTGTAATAAAATTTGGAAAAGGATTGCCTCAAATTCTGGAAAATTTTTGTTCGAAAAAAAAAGAATTTTTGAATGTAAATAAATTCTCACTTGGGAGAAGGAATTTTCAAAATCTCAGGAATTCTGACAGGAATCCGAATTAAAATTAATTTCCAAAATTTTTTGTTTCATATCAAAAATTACCTGTTTCTAACCAAAATTACAACTCTTTAAGAAATTTCTTCTTTTTAAGTGAACCTAAAATGAAAATTATAATTGAAGGGTGGCAGTACAGAACTTTACAAACAAACTTTGATATACAAAATTAGCCAATTCCGAGAAAATCGACCGAGAATTGGAGAGAAAAATATTATATGTTTTCAAAATCGGGCTATAAGGCTGACAAAAATATTACTAAGTTAAAATTATAACTACATTTTAACAAAAATGTGTAATAAATTATTTAAAAAATATTGTAACAAAAAATGATATTTTGAAAACATCCTTTTACCACAATTTGCATTGAATTTTTTAGAAATTCGTTATGCAATAAACCCATTTTCGATAAAAATGTTGGTTATCTAGTTCTGTATTGCAACCCTTCATTTGTGTAACCTGTACTTAGAAAGAATTTCAATAATCTCACCACTTTTGTTCTCAATAGTGTTTTTACTCGAATAAAAATTCAATCCATTTATTAAAAAATTCGAAGAAATATAGGATCAGCATGCCTCGCTTATATTGAGAAATTCTTCACATTTTACCGGTGAATAGTGTTTAAAAATGGTAGAACGTAGAAAATCGTTCATCAAAGTCAGTAGGTATGTCAACGAATAAATACAAGTCAAGATTTACGTTATTTACTGAAAAAGTAGCTTTGAGAGTAGTCCCCTTCAGAAGAAGCTGCTTCGCTGTTTGACAATTTTTATATCCAGAGTGATTTTTCATCATAATTATTATATATAATAATCTAAATTGAAAATGACAGTGTTCTTTTTTGGACATAAATCATATTTTTTATTTGAAAAAATGTATCCTATCACTTTAAATATCACTATCAGTAAAATTGATCATTTTTAAAATTTGCATAATTTCAATTTAAAATTAAAGTTTTGAATGCGCAATTATAAACCAGTTTTAATTTTTGAGGCCCTAAAATGAAAGTTTTTTCGCTTTAAAAACTTAAATTCTAAGATTCTGTTATTCAAAATAAAATTGTTTAAGTTAGAATTAGAAACTATATACAATTTCCACTCCTCTCTAATGAAACTGTCAAATTTTCAAAATTTTAGTCTGCATTTTCTAAATTTTGAGAGCTTTTGTTTAAAATTGATATACTTCAAATACTTTCGATTTCCAATTATCCCATTTCAAAAGCTTTTATTTATAAATGATACAAGTTCAATTCTTTACACTCCATTCAAAATATTTTTTTTTCAAAATTCTACCTGATCAAAAATAGTTTGAATTGGAAAATTTTCAATTTAAAATTGTTTAATATATTTTTAATATATTTGTTTAAAATGTTTAAAACTTGATATTAAAAAGGTTGTTTAATAATGAACTTTAGGATTGTTCATATTTTCAAAGCGCCTTTGTTTTCTGTTAGTTACTAATAATCTCATTTCGTTTATTAGCATTTAAAAAAAGAGCTAAAAGTTTTAAATTGCAATGTAATTAATATAAAAGCATTACTGGAAATGAATAGAATTTATCTCTGCAAAAAGCAATTTAGAAAATTGAGGTGGATGTTTATACGTTCGAGGTAAGCTTTCGACTATAAAATCTAGGAGAAAGTTCATTTTGAAAGCGCATAAACTCTGAAGCTTAAAGATTGAAAGGACTTGTATCTCAAAAGCTTTAGAAGTTGAAAACATTCAAATCTAAACGTTTTTACTTTGAAGTTTTGGAAGTCAGGAAATTGTTTAAGTCTACAAAGTATTCAAATTTAAAAATAAAACTTCAAAGGCCATTAGACTTTCAACTAAATTCTAGTCTTTTAAAGAGTTAAAATCGAAGCAAATATATTTTTTAGATTAAACAAACAACCAGGGTTGAAAGCTTTCAATGTTGAGCTACTCGATTTTGAAGGCATTTTAATCTTCAAAGAACAAACTGATCAAATTTCCGACTTAACTCTCCCAGGAGAACATGAGAACAGGAAAAGTTTTGTCCAAAAATTGGTTCTTTTAAATGGAGAAAAAGATTAACAAAATTAAATTTGAATATCTGCAGATATCATACAAAAAAAAGTCCAAAATTTTATCTTGTTTCTTTAATTAATTTACAACAACTTAACAATTTCAAATTCGAGACCTTTAATTAAGCAATTTGAAAATATGAGAAATTAAATATTTCAAATTCCCAATTTGAACATTATAAATGTTGAAGAAATTGAAATAAAACTCATTCGAAATTGCACAATTTTACGTAATATCAAGTGGCACTTGGAGAAAAAGGATAGCTTTTTCTACTGCATTTTTTTTCATTTCCACTCGAAAAATAAGTAGTGTAGTTGCATAATTTTGCATTGTCAAAAAAAAGACCACCAAAAACTTAATAAAATTACTTCAGGTAGGTGTCGGGCCACAAATCAGACATCTGGAAAAAAAGTTTTTTATGATTTTAAGAATTGGAATGATATTATCAGTCATGTCTTAAGAAAGAAAAACACTTTTTCTGAAAAAAGTTAAAAAATTTACGAAAATTGGTTGAATTTTAATAAATCATGGCCTCTTTCGGGAAAAACATTCCCTACAACTCTACCGTTTCCAATTTTAAAAACGAATACATAATCTTCAAAAACAGCGATTAGTTTCAAATTTTTTTTTTAATTGTAACGATTCATCCCACAGAAAAATTTACTTTTATAATTGTAAACCTCGTTGTAAACAGTAGAGTTGTAGAGAATGTTTTCCCGAAAAAGGAGATATTGTTAAGAAGCAATAGTAAAACCAAATTCAGTTGCAAAAAACATTTCTTCAAATAATTATTTTTGTGAGTTTAAAATTTTTTCATTAAAAATAGGGATTGTTTTTTTTTTAATTACATCATCAGTAATATTAGGTTGATTCTTGAAATCACAGAAAGACTACTTTTTTCCGAGATCTGATTTTTGACACAATAACTACCTCAAGAAAAGGTTTTTCAAAGAAGTTATTTTTTTAATCTTTAAAAAATATCTTTTGTTTTTTTATTTTGCGCTGGAAAATGAGGCATTGCTGATTGGGTGGAATGGTGAACGTAGTACTCAGCCAATCAGGATCCCAAGCAAGCTAACCAGCATTCGTCGGAAGTTTTTTCCGGATGTGACGTTTCAAGGTCACAGAGGTGTTTAAACGCGCTTTTTAATACATTTTTCCAAATGTACTAAAATTTTTATAATTGTATGCAGTACTTAAAAAATATATTATATAAAATTCATGCATTTACCCCATTGACTATCATTTTCCCGTTTTCCCAGTCTCCAAAAATTACCGGTGCAATGGTCACCCAGAATTAAATATGAAAAATTCCATTTTCATATCATATTTTTTCGGTGGCTTTTTTCAAAAAGCCCGCATTAAAATGTTTGTGAAGAAACAATCGAGACAAGTTCTACAAAAAATACCCCTTGTACTGTTATAATATCTTGCATCTTTTACGAGAAAAAATAAAAAATTATATTAAAAAAAAACTTCCGGTCACATAAATCGTTTAGCTAGCATAAAACTGAGAGGATGCCTTTGCTATATTGTCAAAAACTTTAAAAAATATTGGAAAAAATAAAAAAGGTAAGGTTTTCCTGAAAATCTTCTATTCGTATTTTCAAAATTCGATGAAAACCAATTTTCTGGAAAGCTCCAAATTTTTTATTTTCATCCATATTTGTTCATAGTTTCTTCTGATATAAAAAAAGCATGCCATCAGTTTTACATTTTTGAGGCCGGAAATTTTTGTTTTACTATAATCTTTTTTCTCGTAAACGATGCAAAATTTAAAAAGAACGAAACAAAACTCGTTGGCGTCCTTTAATTACCTTTTAAAATTCCTTTAAATTTGTTAAATCCTTGACACTTCTTAGAATCTCCTAAAATACCATAAAATTCTTTGAAATCCAATACAACTTTTTAAACCTTTAAAGTCCTTTAAGATCCTATAAAATTGCGTAGGTCAGGTGAAATCCTTACATTTCCTTGAAATACTTTAAAATCCCGTGAATTATCTTGCAATTAGTAATATCTCTTAAAATTTCTTCGAATGTTGCAAACTTTTAAATCTTCTAAAATCAGATGACACTAATCCGTTGAAATCTAGTGAAAGTTTTAGAAATCCCATGAAATATTTTGAAAATGTCTGAAATTATTGAAAGCTTGAAATCTTTTAAAGTGTCGATTTCTGAGACGGCGGATATGTTATTGTGGTCAATGTAGCGAAGAATTGTCAAAATATGTGTCCATTTTTTGAAAATAGTAGCAACATATTTGCATCGTTAAAAAAAAAGTGTTGTAAAGTCTCTCGTAAATAGTGGCATGAGTCCGAGGCGTACAAATACCAAATCATTCTGACACTCTAAGGATGAACTTCTGTGCATGATTTGAAATGGAATTGTTCATATAGGTTCGCTGAATAGATTTACAATTTCTATAGTCACAAACCAAAATGTGAACTAAATGAATAAAATAAAATAATCTGGTTTTCCTCACCAAGCACGACTTTTGGATGTGTGAAGACATTCAGAGGGGTGTCGAACGCAGCAGTGGTTTAGGTACGGAAGCCACTGAAAATGAGGAAGCGATGGTGGCTCTGAATAAAAGTAGCTGCAGTCGGGTCTCTGAGATAAGGAAAAAAATGACTCCTCTCTAGTCGTCCTGAATTGGGGACCAGAGCACCTTTCAGGAGCAGTAGGGGCAGGACTCGTGGCGGACATCAGCAACCTCACCCAGTTCTCACTACAGAGGCGATGTCCTCCCTCGAGACCGCCTCTAGCTCTAGCAGTCTAGCTCTCTCAATGATCTTTCCCTAGCCTTAATTCTCCTCGCTACGATGACCACTCCACCAGCTGCTACGTCTGCTGTATACACTGCAAACAAAAAAAATTATTTCATTAATGACCGTCCGATAATGAGGCTGATTTTTTTAAAACAAATTTCAGGGTTGCTATCAAAATTCCCATTATGAAATTCCCTGACTTTTTCCTGACCGTCTTAAATTTTAGTTTATATAAAAAACAACCTTACACAACCTTAATGCAAAAAATGTCACTTTAGGTGACAACAGTCGTACAGAATTTTATGAAGGGGAATCCACAAATTACGTAAGACATATGTAAAACACATCAACTTTCAACCAAATAGTTGAGTTTTCAACAAAAAATAGAAAATTTTCACCAGAAACGGAATAACTAAATTTTCAGTTGAAACAATTAATTTTTAACCAACAAAATGGAAATTTTGAACAAAATAGTTATATTTTCAACCAAAGTGATGAATCATTGATAAAAAAATGAATTCTCAACAATAAGTTGAATCCTAAACCAAAATATACTAATTTTCTAACCAAAACGAGGAATTTTCCCCAAAAGAGTTCAATTTTTAACCAAGAAAGATTTTGCAGTCGAAAAATAAAAGAAAAGAAATCTCATCCAAAATGTTGAATTTTCAAGCCAAACAGACGAATTTCCTGCAAACCCCAAACTATAATAGTTAAATTTCCAGTTAGATAAGTTAATTTTAAACAAACAAAAAAAACGAATTGACAAGAAAATAATTAAATTTTCAACCAAAGAAATAAATTTTTAACAAAAAAATCTTGTTATAATTAATAAGATTACTTTACTACCAAAAAAGGCGAATTCTCATCTAAAGCACATTCCTTTTCGAACTTAACTATTCTAATTTATATTAAGTTACCACTAAAAAATTAACCAAGATTAAATAGTTGAATTTTCCACGAAATAATAAAATTTTTAACTTAAAATATAATCCGGGTGACCGAAAACTTCATTCTCAAAATTTCTTAACTTTTCCCTGCCCATTAATATTCAAAGACCAGACTTTTAACCTTGTACATTTTTTAATCTAGAATCTATTAATCGCGTAAAAAAACAATCTGAAATTAAAATAAAAAAATTACAGAAATTCCATGACTTTTGCAAGATTTTTTTTTAATCCCTGAATTTTCCTGACCAATAAAATTCTGTGATTTCCAGGCTTTCCATGACCTACGGCCACCCTTGATTAAATTGAATTATAGCATAACAATAAAGTATCGTAGAAATCTTGTCATTCTTTTTTGGAGCAAGTTCGGCTCTATAGGTTGTAAACTGAACTGAAGTTTCACAATCGATGAAATCTGAATAGAAAAGTTCCTGGAAGAATGCTTCTTTTTCATAGCTATTGTAATTGTAACGTTGAGCCTCTTTTCTCGTAAAGAAAGTTCGTTTTAGCACCAATAGGTCTTTACTTTTTATCCCCTTTAAAAACGACTCTTTAAGTGTGTTTCGAACCTTCTGTATACTTACACAGCCAATTTAATTGAAGGGTGGTAGAAATAAAGGGGATAAGGGACATTTTTTCGAAAATAGGTTTATTTGTTGGAAAATCCTTTAAAAAAATTAGTCAAAGCAGGCACCATGTGCCTATCAAAAATGGTTTCGTATCTATTAAGATATTAATTAAGCCACTCAAATCTCCCATCTCGCTCATGCTAGGGTACGGGATAAGCGGCTAGGGTGCAGGGTAAAGCCAGCTAAGGTACGGAGTAAAGTCGGTTAGGGTACCGAGTAAAGTTGACTAGGATATAAGGTAAAGTTGGGTAAGGTAGGGATAAATTCGGCTAGGGTACGATATAAAGTCAGCTGGGGTACTGGGTGAAGTCGGCTAGGATACGGGGTAAGGTCGGTTATAGTACGGGGAAAATTCTTCTTGCAATTTTTGAGATTTTAAGGTTTTTCTTATTCTAGTTTGTCAAGTTGTCAAGGCAGACTGAGTTTCTGTTTTTTCGCATTACAGTTTTTGTCGCATTATAAATTTGTGTACAATTAAAATAAAATTTTTCCGATTTAAAGTAAAAAATGGAAACAACTTTGCCATTTTTATTCTTTGTTCTCCACATCGGGTTCAAAAGGGTGAAAAAACTTGACCAACTGGTAAAAGAAAAACCTTAAAATTGCCCTTTTTCCAAAGTCTTAAAAAGGCACGGGTTTTAAAGTAAAATTTGCAAAATTCTCATTATATATACCCTTTAAATTTCAAAATATTCGTGAAATGTAAGAATATCGCTATGCTAATTAAAATAATACGTGTCACCTTTTTTGCAAGCCAGTCCTGAACATCTATCACCCACCGGTCTGCATCATTTGAAACAGATTCGGTCTATAGTGACTTTTTCTTTAAAAAGTGACTGAAAAGTGAGTTGAAAAAAAGTGACTAAATGACTGTGTGGCAGCCCTGACTATAATAAGCCAGGGCAGATGTGTAAATAGATAAATGCAGATTTTGCAAAGTTTAATATACACTAGGAAATATCTCTTGAGTCTGGGTTTCTGTGGAAGTTTTTCGGATGGTCTTGGACTGAATAAGGAAGAGTTGAAGAAGAAAGATTGTCGGATTGACGTTAGCACGCTTTTCCATTTCGATAGTCGCCGAGAAGTTCCTTGGGTTTGCAAAGAACTTCGAGCTCTGAGCACGTTCATACTTTTCCTCTGTATACGAGAAACTTTTCCGGTGTTTGTATCGCCCGGTATCGGATAAGAACAACGTTTCTTCTTCCTGCTCCGATGATGGAATTATTATTATTATTATTTTATTAATCCAACTTGGTATTCCAGATAAACCACTTTCAAACTTCTCAACCACTGTTTGCAAAAGCTTCAAGTTTTCAGAGTGAAATAAAACTTCTTACATTGCTATTAACGTCATTCATAATGAGTCCTTTGAAACATTGTCTCTAAAATTATTGTAGGAAGTTGTGGATTGTAACTAGACTTTAGGGTGCTAAAAGAAACGAATTTAATGTTAAATTTAATCATCACACAAAATGCCCAAGAATGAAATTGAGCTAGAAAACCCCATCAAAAAGTTGCACAATGGGTAGTTTTAATTTGTTACATAATGTAGTTGTTAACTGTTTGCAACGTTTTTATACCCTGGATTTTTGCGTGATACCTTTGAAACAAAATAATGGTCCTTATTAGTAATTTATTCTAGAATTTGTTTAGAATTTTCAGTTTTTAAATTAGAAAAAATTGAATTCGATCAAATCCGACCACAGAGCCAAAAATGCTCTCAGAACAGGAAAAATAGGGGACTTCCACAAAAATTAGGGAATAACAGGGGAGTACATTTTTTTAAACTAAAATTAATACATACCACATTGAATATGTTGTATTTTCAATAAAATACATGAATTTTGAAGCAAATAGTTTAAATTCAAATTCCAAAATATGAATTTTCAAACAAGACGATTGATTTTCTTCCAACAAGACGATTTTTCAACAAAATAGATCAATTTTCAACAAGAAATGGATTAGTTAAATTTTCAGTTAAAAACAAATAAAACCATTAAAAAACAACAGATTTTCAGGAAAATAGTTCAATTTTCCACTAAAGAGATGAATTTCCAACTAAAATGATAAATCTTCAAACAAAAACATACATTTTTAACAAAGTAGATCAACTCAACCACGTAATTGAATTTTCAACCAAAACAGATTATATTTTCAATCAAAAACAATTGAATTCGACCAAAAAAGGCAAATTTTTAACAAAACCGTTAAACCGCCAACCAAAAGAGACGAATTTTTAATAAAAAAAAATTCTACACAATTGTTAAATTTTAAAGCCAAAAGGAAGAATTAATTAATTAAATTTTTTAAAATAATTTTCAACTGAAAAAAAGGAGTTCTTAACAATCATGTTTGCAACCATCAAACCCAAAAGAAATGAAATTTTAAAGAAAAAAAAAACATTTTTCTACAAAACAATTAAATCTTGAACCCAAAGATATGAATTTTCAACCAAAAAATTAAATTTCATCCAAACAGTTGAATTTTCTACAAAATTGTTAAATTTTAAAATCAAAACGACGAATTTTTTACAAAACAGTTGAATTTTCAACTAAGAAATACCATCTTTCAGCCAAACAGCTAAATTTTTAGCCAAAAGATGAGTTCTCAACCAAAAATGATCTTTTAACAAAATTGTTGGATTTTCAACAAAACAATTAAATTTGCGATTATCGAATTTTCTATCTAAAAAGACGAATATTCATCAAAGCAGTTGAATATTCGAAAAAAAATTAAACTTTAACTAAAAACAACTGCATTTTCAACTAAAGAGTTGAATTTTCAAGCCAAAAATACGAATTTTTTAGATTAAATTCAAGTTTTCAACAAAGAAATTTTTTTTTTTAACCAAGAAAAATGACATTTCTACTAGAAAAGATGAATTTTCTGTTCAAAGAGACGAATCTTCAACAAAACAGTTGAATTTTCAACCGTAAAAGATGACTTTTACCAAATATGTAGTTCAATTTTGAAAAAACAATGATTAAATTTTTAGCAAAGTTATTGCATTTTTTATCAAAGAATTTAATTTTCCTCCAAATGGTCGAATTTTAAAACAAAAAAAGATTACACGTGTACCAAAAGCAGTTGCATTTTTGATCCAAAAAAATGAATGTTCAACAAAACAGTGGCATTTTCGACCAAAAGATAAACTCTTAACAAAATAGTTGATGTTTCAACAAAATAATAAGGTGTTCAACCGACTTGTAGAATTCTGTACCAAAAAATAATAGACTTTTCAACCAAAAAATAGTTGGATTTTTTAATTAGTTGTATTAATTTCGTTCGCATTTGAACGAAAAAGCGGAAAACGGGAAAGTTTCTTAAAAACAGGCGAAAAAGAAGATATTTTTTAAATAGGGAAAAAAGAAGGAATAGTCTGTAAAATATGTTTGTTCATTTTCGTTTTAAATCTAATCATTGAAATTCAGAATTTATAATCTATAAGAAAATGAAGACTCATGTAAGGCAGTTTAAAGGTGTTCGAGAGAAATTCCCTCGTGTTGAATGCAGTTTATACACAACGCGTGAGTCGTACATTATATCAGACAGGCGTTGTTGAGTTGGAGGGACAGATAGGTGGGGTCGAGGGGAAGTTTCTTGTATTAATCTTTCTGAGCTTGATGCGGGATGATTTCACCCTGTAGAGCGCAAGCTTTCTGCAATATCCAGAATTACATCTGGCTTTATCAAAGCGTGAACTTGATAAGCACAAGACTACAAAGAACCGAGATACCGTACTGCGAATATATATATATTGTATTGTATCTCAAATCTACAAGACATTCCATTGATGAACAATAATAATTATTATTTTTAATTTCGAAGTTTGAAATCAAATTTCTAATGCCAATTTTCGCAGACTTCACAGCCCAAAATGCTTTCAAAACAGCAGAAATAGGGTGATTTTTCACGAAAATAGGGGAGTAAATTTGTTAAAATAACATTAACGTAGCTACCATTTTCTACAAAAAGAGATGAATTGAAGGGTATCCTGTGAAATCGGAATCACCATTTAAAGATAAGACAAACTCGTAAGTCCACTCCCGAGATGAAGTATTGCTGATTTAAGCCCAAAAAAATAATTTAGAATAAGTTCTCCAGTCAAATGGAAGCGGATGTGTTAGTTGACAACTTCAAAGTGATACGGACCACAAATTGGAACATGCTCGGCTGTGGATTGCGATAAAAAATGTAATCATCATTCGAAAAAAAAAAAAAAAAACTTAGTTCCGAGATACTGAGTTTCTGAATGCGGCTGAAAAAGATTTGATTTTAAAAAGTTAGCCAATTCACAGTAAATCGTCCAAGAACTTTTGAGGCTACAATTTCACAGATTTTAAAAATGGGCTTTCGGTAGAAATTACAAAATAGCATTTTCAATTTTTTACAAAAATAAAAACTCTCCCGAGATATGGGGACGCTTAGTAAGAATAATAAATGTTTGATATTAAAGTATTGTTCTTTTCCGAGAAAATCAAAGTTTAGTGTAACGGTATCACACTATGACAGTCAATTTTTCGTTTAAAAGGATATAAAAAGATAATTTATTTCAATAACCAATAATAATTTCAAGAAATATCGATGCTAAAGGTGAGAAGGAAATTATTACCCCGCTCAAATACTAAACTAAAGTTTGAACTAAAATTAAAATTTTTTTATTTTTATATTAAAAAATCATAATTTAAACAAATCATTTTACCAGGACGTGTATTTTATGCCTGAAAATTTTTGTATGCAATAAACCTATTTTCGGAAAAATGTTGGTTATCTAGTTCTGTATACGAATAGCTAAATTGCCAACAGAAAAAGTTAATTTTCAATCAAAAAGTTGTACTTACAACCAAATAGTTGAATTTTAAAGCAAAAGAGATGAATTTTTTAACAAAAAAGTTGAATTTTTAACCTAAAAAGACAAATGTTCAACCCAAAAAGATGAATTTCTAAGCCAAAAAGACTTATTTTCTACAAAATACTTTAAGGTTTAACCTCAAAATATGAATTCTCAATCAAAAAAGTTAATTTGTAACCGAAAATTTGAAATTTCTAACTGATAAGACAAAATTTCTACAAAATAGTTTACCCCAAAAGTATGAAGTTTCACCCAAATAGTTGAAGTTTCGACAAAATAGATGAATCCTCAATCAAACAAGATTAATTTTCACTCAAAAAGTTGCATTTTTAACCGAACAAGAATATTCCGAAATATAGAATTGTCCCTAATGAACTTGGAAACTGAAAACCACCCCAAGTTTAGACCCTTTCAAGCTGGCGCTAGGCTTAATATAATACCCTCAATTCAGAAAGTTTCTAAATAACTTTCAATTAAATTCGCAGTAACTTTTTCCCTCGAAAATCCCCACTGAAAACTTGATAAAAGTAGAATATTGCTATGTCTAAGTCGCTTTTGAAGATAAGGGAGCAGCAGGCACATCCACCTGTTTGACGAGGGATCTTATCATTTTACCCTTTAACTTTTGACCTTTTTAGCTAGTATTTGAGTGTAAAAAGAGACAACTTCCCTTCTTTAGTTGGTATGGAAACGCTCAAGGGGAGACTGGCAGAGTGCGTTTAGTTCACAAGGGGTCCAGGGGTCTCTTTAATCTCATAACGGCCATACAATGGAGCACGCGGTGAGCCATTCGAATTGGATCCATCGATATATTTCCCTTAATGCTAACTCCCGAAACGCGATACGCATTGCTATGTAGTAAGTATCACGCAGGAAATATTTGTGTGCGTTTGTATCTCCAAAAGCCCTCTCTAAAACCTTTCAAGCTTCAAAATTTCCAGTCCAGCTTCTGTTATCCCTCGTCGTTTGTTATTCTCTACAGTCTACATTCTACATTTTACATTTTACAACGAGAAAATAGTTGGTCAGCTTCGAAAGTTCAGTTGTTGAACTTTATCAAATATAGTTTCGAGACAGTTTTGAAACATTGATACTAAAAATGGGTTAATCACAAGTTTGAGCGCGCCTAGGGCGCGCGACTGTTGGTTCTCGCGCTTCGCGCTCGATAATGTATTCACCTCGCGTTACGCGCACAGTCATTGTATTTCCCCCACATTTGTGCACAAATCTCTTAACATTAAAGGTCAAAGCATGGACAACTGTAATTTGGTGATTGTTACCCCCTCGCTTGTATCTTTTTTCGTAATCCGTGTTTTTGATTCTTTATATTCAAATACTGAAAACTTATTCCCATTAAAAAACACCAACAGGCCACTTTTTTTTGTACGACTGATGTTTACCCGATGCACAGTAGTTCATGACAGGGTGTCTGCTAATTTTCGTTAACCATATTTCCCGCGGTTTTGCCGGTTGTAAATATCAAAGCGTCTCTTACTATAAGCTCAAATAAAACGTATTTAGCATGTAAGGTTCGATAGAATTCCCTGGCTTCAAAAATAATTCTCTGAAATCTCTAGAAATTTCCAGGGAAACGAAAATTCCCCTACAATTCCAAGTTTTCCAGGTGAGCATAGAAACCTTGATGTTTTATTTAAAAATTCAATAGAATTCAATTGAAAAAACTCAGTTCAAATTAAAAAATGTTGATTTAAGGAGTTTGAAATTGTCCAATGCCATCTTTTACATACCAATGCGATCATCAAATTCTATTTCGAAATAGAAAATAATCCACGGTATGAGTCATACGTACCTGAAACACACAATAAATGTATACGTTAGTATTTAGCACAATAATCTAATCTGAAAATCTAAACTTAAAAAAGTATAACATTAAAATTAAAATCTAATATTAAAATCTAAAGTCGCACTTAAGATATTAAGTTTAAATTAAGTATATCCTATAATCTCATTTATCAATTTATTTATTTATCAACTCAGAATTAGAGTAATAAAATATATGAAACCACTTTTCATTTTCATGTTAGTACATTGGACAGCAAAATCCCGACCACTGAATCACATTCCCAATTTCTTAAAACCATGATTCTGAAAAGAACCCCGCACACAACAAATGGGGAAAAAACATTCGGTCAAATACTACGGGAAATGATAGATCTTGAGGTCCTGATAAAAAGTTCTTATGGCCACAACTACCCAACATGAATTGCTGAGGAGATAGAGGTCGTCCGAAGGCAAAAATAGTCCAAAATTGAATACATTATTTTTTTCCCGCAGTTTTGTCTAATTTGACCGAATGTTTTTTCCCCATGTGTTGTGTGCGCGGTTCTTTATAGTCTCACCTTGAAAATAAGATTTTATTACTGTTTTTATTTCTATTGCAAAATGTAGTGACTCCTTTTAACCTTTTTTTAAATAATTGAAATAAAATCAAAGTAAAATCTAAACAGTGTTTAGTCTAGGGCATACGTGCAATGTGTCTATGACACATCACAGATTATTATAAACGTTATGGCCTGATAAAGTGACATTACTGCGTCAGCTTTTCGAGTTCAGAATTTTACACCTTCGTTCACATGCCAACTGTATATATCTAATTTAAAAATAACTTTCCCACATTGAATATTTTGTGAAAAATCTATCATTTTCATAAGGCCATGGCTACCTGTACCGGAATCGCAGTATCAATAGTCGGATATTTTCGGTACAAAGATGTTATTTATCTGAAGTTGGATAAAAACGTTGCACACAATTAACAATTACAATTATTCGACGAAGGATAATTTATATCCGCCTCATGATAAAAATTATCTGCCGTCGAACAATGTAGTTTTCAATTGTTTTTCAATCTCTGGGATTTACTGTGATTAAATTAGTCTAATTGTAAGTAGTGTTGATTTTGCGACTTTTCAGAAATGTATAGCTTTCTTTTTAGTCTCGAGGCTAAAGTTTTTTCCGGATTTGAAAGTCATTTTCGTCTTTATATCGTTATTTATAAGATAGACTGGACTTAAATTTAAATCAGACAAATCACAAGCGCATCAAAAGAACACCCAGCCAAGGTCGACTTATAGATCTTGAACAGTATACAAGATTTCTGTGGACGGTTATTTGTTGAAGACTTTCGCGTGTGGCACGCAACATAAAATGTACATATTAACAACAACGGAGATGAATTTAAAATACAGACCAATTTTGCTAGAACCAAAAGTGCAAAAAAGTGACAAGTTCTGAAATACACATTTTTTCAAGTAACCAGCATGTATCAGTTGGAAATATTTACATCATATATACATTCCTGACCATTTTTTTGTAATTAAACTTTTCTATTTTTCATTTTCTATTGTCACACTATAATCTGAAGTTTTTTAAATAGTTGCAAAATTTATATAGAAAATTATTCAATTTTAGAAATATATATTGTTAAGACTTTCAATTTGAAAATGTTCAATTGGAACGTTTCAATTTGAAATTGAAGCCACTTGTTAAAACGGGGTCAAAATAGTCATGTTTTTGGTCAAAACGAAACTAATGAAACCAATAAAAAGAATAGTAATAATGTCTAATTAATCTTAATAGTGATTAAAAAGTATGGAGTTTATCGAATAGGGATCTACAATTAATTTTTAATACGCCCGCAGATATCAGGGGTTAAAATCTAAAACATAATAAAACTGCCTAAATCTAAGCAAAAAACTGAAAATAAGTTCAAGCACGTAAAAGGGCAATAATTCGATGATAATAATATTGAGAACAATAATAATAATGGTTGGATAAATTTCGCTAAGAAAGAGGAATAAGGTTAAAAACGTTAAAAAAATTCGGCCTTACTCAAATTTTGCTGTACAGTTTTAAAGTCAAAACTCGTTAGAAAAAAAAAGATTCAGAAAAATTTTATTAAAATAATATTCAGAAATAAAGGCAAGTTAAAAATTGGGTTTAATTTTCTGAAAACTCAAACAGAATACGCATCGTAGAAAAGGGTTCTTAGGAGAAATATTAGTTGTATCCCCTTTCCTCCGGAAGTAATGTTCTCAGTAAAAATGAGATATAAGAGTTTATTGATCTGCTTTTAAAGTATCTTTATAATTATGAATATTTATGTGTATCCACTCTTATTATTCTCAAAATTGATATTTTAGTCATTTGACCCATTTTTGGAAAACAGCTTCAATTGTTCAATTTGAAAGGTTTCAAGCTTAAAATTGTACAATTTTGAATTTAATCTGAAATTATGTCTCTCATGATCGTCTTCAATTTTAATCAATTTCATTTTTAAGTTTTAACATTGATGTTTTCAATTTTTGAACACTATTTAAAATTAAAACTCCGTAAGTAGGTTAATATTATGCATTTAACCCTAAATATTCTAAAGTCCATGCGACACTTGCCCTAAAGTTTACTCTCTCGCTGCCTGCCGATCGTAACAAGCTTCTGAAAGCTTTCACTAAACGAATTATTCGACAATATTATCATCATGTATTTTCTTAATCCTCTTTCTTTTAACTTAAGAGTAGTTACTATCCATCCTTTCATGCTATTAAACAAATGTTAATAATATAAAAATCTAGGATTCTCAGGGTTGAATAAAACTCCGTATGTTCCAAAATTAGGTTCCTCCATTATAAATACATTTTTTTCCGCAGAATCAAACGTGTTGATCTCTGGTATTTTCATAATAAAATGAATTCAGACAAAGACAATAAACGTATAAGCTAGGGCGTATCGAAAAAATTAAGTTCTTCATACGCAGTTCTACTAGGGACGGAAACTTCCCTTTTGGGTCAAAAAAACATCCCTAATGTGCATCGTAAATATAGTCAAAAGTACTAGAAGCGACACACTTCTTCTTATTTGAAGACCAACATTTTTTTATGATATTTAACTTACCAGAAAAAATAATTCGACGGAATTACATACAAAAATCTTTAAAAGTTGACTTTTTCTGTAGTTTTTCGCCATTGTGTGGCACT
>CAKNXH010062858.1:123599-136173 GCA_932178445.1 Andricus quercusramuli | reverse complement strand
CTCACACTTAATCTTTAATTCGATTTATTTTGATACGGAGTAAAGTACAAATAATTAACACTTAAGATATTATTGGGAAAATACGCTTGATGAAACCATGTAATAAAAAAAATTTGAACCAATTTGAAGAATTTGAACCAAGTGTACTGATTTTATTTTAGTTTAAATAAATTAATATATCTGAAATAGGTTTAGATTAAATTCATATAGAAAACATTATTTCTCAAAATACAACTTCTGCCGATTCAACTCTGTAAGAGTACATAGTAAAATTGAGAACTCACATTTCTTTTTTCGCCGTTCCTTCTTCACTATGAACGTAGAATTGGAATTAGATTTTCGATATGAACGGAACAAGCAATACTTTCTGCAACTCGACTTCTGCTCGAGATTTTTCCGACTTAACAGGACTTTTAAGCTCCATGGTGTGTGAGCTTCTATTTATTTCCTTCAACGTCCTTTTTTTGACTTCAATCGAATGAAAAAGGTGTCATGGAAAAAGAAATTCTACTAATGAAAAATCTTCGAATTTCACTCAAACAAATGGTTAGTTGGGTGAACCAATTATTAGTTTGTAAGATATGGTACTGCTATTTTACTAGTTGATACTGCTGTTTTATTAGTTGGCACAACAATTTCATTAGTTGTAGTGACTATTTAGTTAGTACCAGCAACTATAATAAAATATTGTCCCAAATATGTAATAAAATAGCTGTACCATATCTTACAAACTAAATAGTTGTCAAAACTATCAATTTTTTCAGTGCATTGAAAAAATGGTTAGATGAGCGAACAATTTATTTTGTAAGATATGGTACTCCTTTTTTTAATTAGCACAACAATATCATCAGTTGTAGTCACTATTTAATTAGAACCAGTTACTAATCAAATGGTGGCCCCAACTAACAATATAGAAGTAGATAGGTATACCTATCTTACAAACTAAATAGTCGTCTCAACTAACCATTTGAAAAAATAAGAAATCTCTTTATAAATTCAAAATTGCTTTAATGCACTTTTTATGTCTCTAAAGATTAAAAAAAGAATTTCTTAAAATACTAGCTGCGATCATGATTGAGCTTTAAATTAAAATCTGAACAATCTCGTTATCCGAGATTTATCAATTTCCTGATTCTATGCTTCGCAAAAATAACTGCGGTACATCGATATACGTATATACATACGTCAGATGGAGAGTGGTTGATGGTGTGTATAGCTGACATATGTACATAAAATTCTGCGAACCACAAACTGCTAATCATGACCAATATTCTAAATACACGGAAATCACAATAACAAGAGTAAAATGAAATAAAAAATGAGTGATGAAAAAGAGAACATCCCCTTTAAACCTTTTGTCCAACAGGGTGGACTATAATAATAAACTCGACACTGGAATCCTATACGTACTGCCAACGCTGGACTGTGTCATTCGAAGCGTAAAATGAACTCGACAGGGTACATATAAAATCATAATTTTATACAACATATATGTATATACGTGATAATATTAAATTATCCCTACGCGGAAGCAATAGGTTCGATATTTTATTCAGAAATATTGGTCCAGAAGAGTACTGATAGACGTTTATTTCAGAGTGTAGATATTTCAATCTAATTATAATTAAATTAGAAAAAATAGCCCGCTCATTACACGTTCTCACTTTGATGGCAATTATCAAATTAATATATATGTTTCAATTTAAAATACTGTAAAATATAACTAATAATAATAAAATTGAAATAAATATTTAAATAGTATTGACTTTCAAACAATTATAATTCAATTTTATTTTTAATTTTAATCGGCTCTTAGTAATCTGTAACTTTCATTTAAATATAAGATTTCATCCTAGCAGGAATTCGAAGCAAGGAACAAAAATTAGTAAGTTGATGTGTGATTTTATATCGTATTCTCAAAATTCATTCTGGAATTCGGAGTCTTAGGGACCGTACTTAAATTACGCAACAGCACTGGCGGGGGAGGGGGGGGGGGGTCTGCATTCAAGTAAGTAATTTTTTGAAATTCAAAAATGAAACAAGTAACTCGCAGTTACTGTGCAGAAAGGTAAAATTTAACTTTACGCATCAAAGGAAGTGGGTGAGTGAAAAACGAACCTAACCAACAACAATCAAACTACTCTGTAAGTATCATGACTGTACGGGGAAATACTCGGTTATTTGATGCACAGAGCACGTGCGAGCACGCTTTTCCGTTTTAATGTTTTATAAAGCGCAAAAGTTGCTTTTTTATTACAATGTCGGCTGAAATTGGCGATGTGTACAAAATACTATTCGGCGCATATAAAAAAATTCATCCCATATTGTCACCGCAGCAGGCATAGAAGCTGAATGACATTTGGAAAAATTAAAAGATGAAAACAAGTCAAAAGATGAGCTCGGTGCGGCTACTGAAAATTTAATTGAAGATTACTTCTCTTCAAAAAACAAAATAAGTTTCAAACTATACTTGGCCGTAGATTAGGAAAACCTTGGAAATCAGGAAAAAGACAGGGAATTTCTATTTCAATTTTAACGATTGTGAAGGACAGATCAAGAGTTTTCAATTCTAAATATTCCAAATTGTGGAAATTTCCAATGTAAATCATTAAAATTACATAATTTTTAATTGTAAAACTTAGAGCTTGCATAATTTTTAATTATACATTTCCAAAATTAAAAACCCTTGAATTTTAAAGATGTAAAATGGAAAATTCTTGAATTTTGACTCAATTTTTTAATCAATTTTTTAAATTTACATTTTAAAGGTGTGTAATTTTGAACGTTTTTTTCACTGAATGAAACTTCTTCAATTTTCACAATTTGCAATTTAAAATTCTTCTATTTTGAATATTTGCAACTGCAGACTCTTCAATATCTTTTTGTGCAATTCTGTTACACAATTTGACTTTCCTTGAGATTATGTCTGTAAAGATTCTTTTTTAAATTTTCTTCTCCAAATTTTTGTTTTAAATTTTGTTACCTAAACGGTACTTGGTTAACTCTACAAAAAAACTTTTAGACAAAATATTAGTTTGAAGCGTCTTGATTTTGCTCGATTTTTCTTGATATAAAGACTGAATTCTGATAACTCAATTAATGTAGGTCGTGTGTTACATTTTCAAGTGAGATGAGAAACTATGCTAGTGCAAAAACTCTGATTCACAGCAGACGTGCCAAGTTATCTATTCGCGACACGTCACATGTTTAAGAACCTTTCTTTTATGCATGTTCACTATGCCTACAAATCGGAATAAAACGCAAGGAATCACTTCGCGCGCGTGTGCAGATTTATAATAAGTTTACTGACTTGTGCATAATAATTTACGATCTTTATCGGCATCATTCATCTCTCGATTCATCGAAAATATTCAAATAATTGCTTAAGTTTCCCGTTTCCATAATAAAAATGCGATAATTTTCAGCATTTTCAATTTCCATCCAGAAATAGCTAGCTTTTAAAATGAAGATGACAGACTTCACAGCCCAAAATACTCTCGAAGCAGGGAAAATAGGGTGATTTTTCACGAATATAGGGGAATAAGTTCTTTTAATAAAATCATTTGATGTACCATATTGAATTCAATACAAAACAAATTTTCAACTAAATAGTTAATTTTCAAACAAAGGGAGGAATTTCCAACTGAAATTATGAATCTTCAACAAAAAGATGAATTTTTAACAAAATTTTTCAACTTAAACCAAAAAAATGAACAATCGACCGAGAAGATTAACTTTCTACTAAAAAAGACGAATTTTCAACAAAATACGTGCATATTCACTAAAAAAATCAATTTTCAACCAGAAGTGGAATACTTGAATTTTCAGTCAAAAAGAATAATTTTGAACCAAAAAAACCAACTTTCAACAAAATAGTTCAGTTCTCAACCAAGGAGACGAATTTTCGACTGAAATGGTGAATTTTGAACAAAAAAATATTAATTTTCAACTGAAAGTGGAATAGTTAAATTTTCAGTAAAACAGACTAATTTTTAACAAAAAAAAAAACTAATATTGAACAAAATATTTCAGTTCTTAACTAAAGAGACGAATTTTCAATTGAAATGATGAATTTTCGACAACAAAAAAAGAATTTTTGATAAAGCAGTTCAACTTTCAATCAGGAATAGTTGATTTTTCAACCTGAAAGATTATTTTTCAAATAAAAATAGAATATTCAAGTGTTGCGTTAACAATATTAATTTTCAACCAAAAGAAGACGAATCAACAAAATAATTAATTTTTTCAATTAAAGAGATGAACTTTTAAACCGTTGCATTCATAACCAAATACAGGTCAGTTGAACTTTTACACAAAAGAGAGGAATTTTCAACCAAATAGTTGAATTTTCAACCAAAAAAGCTTTTCTACCAAAAATTTGCATTTTTAACCCAAACTAACGAATTTTCTATTCCAAAAGTAAGAATCTACTACAAAACAGTTGAATATAAAAAAACGATGATTTTTTAACACATTATGTGAATTTGCGCCGAAAATATCATTTTCAACCGAGATAAATTAAAAAGAATTGCAACCAAATGATCGAATTTTCAAACAAAAATAATTAAACTACAACCATAAACCGTTACAACTTCCACCAAATAGTATAATAACTACTGATTATTGTTTTGCATAGTTTAAAACGATCAGTGAATGAAAAAATTTAAGATTTATCGGAAACTAAGTGTTATGTGGAATTTTCATCGTATACGGCCAAAAACACGTTTTACGTTAAAACTGTTTTTGTGAAAAAATCATTATTTTAGTATTTGCTATAAGGTTCAAAATATTATGAGCTTCAATTAATTTATCTTACATAAAATGAACTTAAAATTAATTTTTATCAATTTACACATAAAATGCATGAGGTTAGAATTCGTATTTCATTTCTGATCGTCTATAATTTAAATTTTTCGTATATTTTGAATACAATTTTTCGCTATATGCATGAATTATAGTTCAATATATCTTATAGTGCATCAAACTTATATGACATGGTGAAATTATTGTTTTCTTGGCAATAACAGTTTTAACAGAAAACGTGTTTTTTTCAATGCATACGATGAAAACTACATATGCAGCACTTATTTTCCAATAAATCACAAATTAAAATGCAGCTTCAAAATGCTACCTGCTCGCGACACTAAGGCACCCAAGACTTCAGATCCCAATATATTATTTTTTATATCAACAATATTTTCTCGATTTTGAATGTGAATTAAACATTCGTTCAGATAAATAAAAATGCATGGCTAAAGTCTCGAGAGTCAATTTCTGTAATCCCTTCTTCAGATGATTTCGAGTATGATTTGGTCAGCGAATGTTTGAACTACTTTCCGACTAAGAGTCTTCGGAAGGTCTTGAATGCAATACTTGCATAACAATTCACTTCGCTTGTATACATATTGGCTACGGTAACAACTTTCAATATCGATTCGAAATTATTGGTTGTCGGTACACCCTTGCAAATTCTAAGAAAATAGTATATTGAGAATAAAACAGATATCTATAAGTGGACTGATGTGTTGCAGTAGATAGATATAGAATATATAGACAGAATATGTAGATATAGAGATAGAAATTTATTTGTTTAAATAAATAGAAAATAATGATGTGAGGTAAATGTCCAAGTAATCGAAAGGCCCATTTTCTTGCTCCTTACTTAATTTTGATTCATTGAACTTCTATATTTTATACTATAAAATGCTAAAAATAAATGGGTTTTATCATTAAACGTTACTTTTAACATATTTTCTAACAATATACTCAAATTATAACCAAGCTTCACGATTATTGGAACATTCACGATTACTGGGAGATCTACCTAAATTCATTACCATTAATTTTCAAATAAACGAAGAGTAATTTCAATTGATCTTAAATTATTATTTTAAGTACATCGTATTACCCACAGGAAAAAAAACTGAAGGCCATGCCATACTATCCGATTCCTAACTTACCGACGATTTGTTTGGAACAACTTATGCCACACGAAATTTTTAAAACCTTTAATTATCCAATTTTTTATTTTGAACAATGCATGTTTATAACTGATAACTTATAAATTGTTCAATATACAATCTTTTATTTCGAAACTATTAAATTTGAAGGGTTTTTATTTTTTTAATTTCAAATTGAGCAATTTTGCAGGTGTAATCTGCAGTTATCAATTAAGGCTATCTCCAATTTAAAATGTTTAAACTATTTAAACTCTGCATTTGAATAAGAGATTGTAAGATTGAAATAACGAAGATATCTTAAAATACATACAATTTCAAAAAAATTCGTATTAGTAAAAGAGTTTTGAGTAATTTACTAAATTTCACGTTTTTTATGATCTTTCAAAAAATCTCATAGCTTTTCTAGGTTCTCCGAAGAATAGAAAAAAAATGCAATATATCTTTGCCAGATTATTCAGAGTCTATCAGACTTTACAGCCCAAGATTATATAAAAACAGGGGAAAAATTGTGATTTTTCAATCAAAAAATATTTTCTACCGAAAGGAGTTAGTTTTCAAACTGAAAAGTCAAATATTTAGAAAGTAGTTCCACTTTCAAACAAGTAGTGGAAACATTTATTAGTTCATTTTTCAACCAAAAGGGCGAATTTTGGACAAAATAGTTTAATTCTTAAACAAAACAGGTTAATTTTTAACCAAGCAGTTGAAATTTTAAGCCAAAAAGATAAATTTTCTACAAAACAGTTCTGCCGTCCAAGGTAAAAAGATACATAAGTGACTTTGCGGTTTAGGGTTATTCTCTTAAACTTTGCAATGGAAAAGTCGACCTAAGCGACAATGTCACTTATGTATCTTTTCACTTTGGACGGCAGAGTTGAATTATCAACACTAAAATATGATTTTACATAAAAAAAGTTGATTTTCATCCAAAAACGACGAATTTTCAACCAAAAATAGTTTGATTTTCCTATTTTGGGTTCTATTATTAAAGTTTGCATTTTAGCGAAGAAATGAGAAAAGGGGCAAAAATAGGAAGTTTCTTGAAAACAGCGGAAAAAGAGGAATTCTTTTAAAAACGGGAGAAAAGAGGGGGATAGGGGAAAGAATGTGAAATCTGGCCTATGTACAGCAACACTGATAACGGAAAATGTGTTTTTTAAAATAGATATTAATTTCTTTGTAGCTCAATAATTAAAATATATAGTTATATTTATCTTAAAATTACTAAAATTATAAATTTAAAAATAAAGGGGTTTCGTCCCTGAATAATGCTACAAGCACATAAAATATTCAAATATTTCTACAGCAAAAGTTTTAACGGCATGAGCAAAATGGACAATGCAACTTTATAGGGACAACTTCCATGAAGATTGGGGAATATATCCCACAAGGGTTTTATGTGTCCATCCCACAGACCCGAATATCCTGCGCTATGATGTCTGTCCAAACCCTCCATCCCCTTTTCAACTCAGCTGGAAACACATGGCGTCATTGCATTTGGCGTCAGAACATATGCACTATCCCTGAACATAGATATGCTACACAAACAAGAGCGTCACGCTACGGCTGGAACCAGTGAAAATCAAAAATATCATTTGATCGTATAAGGGTGTGGGTATAGTTCGCCTTTCAGAGCAGCGAAATATCATTACCATATTCAAGTTTTCACGTTACATCATTAGCTCACATCTATCATGTTTCTATGTTGCTACTACTTTTTTGCTCTCCAGCATGAAAACAGTTCACAACACGATATCCCTCTGAAGGATATTTTGTTACAAAGAATATATTATAATATTCCCCTATTAATTTCAAATCAAAGTGCTTGTATATTTTGTACTGGCAAATCTACATTGATGTCTGATGCATGCACGTGATTGTAATGTTAATTATTTATCAAAAGAGGGAGTTTTCGGAAAATTTAGGAAACAATTATACGTTAAAAGACTCCATCAATATAGTCAAAGTTAATCCGTATTCTGATTACATTGGTATGAAATTTGAACATCAAATTTACGATCGTCATGCATTCGAAACTGGAAATTGAAACGAAACTCACGCTGACTAAAAATAAAATTGGAATCGTCTTTTATTTTACAAAAAATATATGGATATTGGAATATTCTAAAAAACAACATAGTGTCTATCAGAATCAAAGAGAAAATAAAATATCTTTACAATATTTACATCATCACGCGAATGAAGTTTTCAAGTTTCTTTCACCTCTAAATCAATCAGTGAATATATCGCCGTTTGAAATTCAGAGATTTTGGTCATTTTTGTTTTTCGGTCCAGAAAAAAGATGGAATATGCAATTCGGTGTTTCGTTGCAAATTTAAGATTTTCATTCGAAATTTGGCTTGCGCTTCACGAAAAAAAATTCTTAGGGGCGTCGAGCAAACAAAATAAGAATCGTGTCAAAAGTAGTACGCTGAGCAGAAACGTGCTAACGCCCTACCGACCAAATATAAGCCGTAAACAGGGGTTGTTGCCCAGAGCTATAGTAGACGTCAGAACGACTGGATATTTGTACTACGGATTATTATATCTTATATTAGAGTCCACAAATGTTTCCTCGACAGATTAGGTTTTTTCCCTTTCAAACGGTAATCATTTAATCTACCTGAAGTCCCGAATTCACTATCAGACTTCACATCACAAAATGCTCTCAAAATAGGAAAAATAGGGTGATTTTTCACGAAAATAGGGAACTAAATTCTTTTAAATCAAATTAACGTACTTTTAACGATATGGTTGAATTTTCAAGAAGAAAAGATTAATTTTCTAGCAAAAGAGATGCATTTTCAAACAAGAAAGACGAATTTTCTAGAAAACAATTGAATTCAAAAAAAAGTTATTTTATTAACTGAATAGTTGAATTTGAAACCAAACAGTTGCATTTTTTTTACTAAAAAGATGAATTTTCAGCCAAGAAGATTAATTTTCTACCAAGAAAGACAAATTTTCAACAGAATACATAAATTTTCAACCAAATTGTTGAATTTTCAACTAAAAAAGCTCAGTTTTTAACCAAAAACTGGAATAGTTAAAGGACCTTTCGGTGGATTTTACTAAAACTAATTTATCATGTAGTTTATGAAGCTAGAAGAAATTTACCAAAAGTAGTTGGACCAATTATGACTATTTTTTTTGTGTAGGATCCTTTTCAATTCAAAAACCTAATTTTTAACAACAAAAAAAAAAGAACTTTCAAATAGGGATATTCTGGAAATGAATACAAATAGAAATACAAAAATATTTATATTTTCAACCAGAGTTTTCAAACCAAAAAGACGCATTATTTGATGGACAGTTGAATTTTTCACAAAAAAGTTTATTTTCATCCAAGAAAGATGACACTTCTACTAAAAAGATAAAGTTTCCATCCAAAAGGACGAATTTTCTATCCAAAAAGTCAAATCTTGAATAAACCAGTTAAATTTTCGACCAAAAAAGATGATTTTTTAACCAAATAGTTGAAATTTCAAGCAAAAGAGACGAATTTTTAATCAATTGGTTGAATTTTGTAACCCAATAGTTGAATTTTCTCCCAAATGGCCGAGTTTTCAAACAAAAAAGATATAATAGCATGTTCAACCAAATAGTTGAATTTTAAATCCAAAAGGATGAATGATCAACAGATAACTTGAATTTGCAATCTACGAAGACGAATTTCAAACCAAAAGGTCGAATCCTCAAACAAAAATGAATAAACTATAATTGGTTGTATAAAATACTGGGTGTTATTTAGAAGGCAGTGGAATTTTTAACAAAAAAGATTATTTTCAACTAGGAAAGATGACGTTTCTACCAAATAGATTAATTTTCAACCTCATCTGAAAATTTTCAAGAAATAAGTTGAATTTGCAAGCTACTATTAATAGGAATTTTCAACTGAATGGTCAAATGAACAAACTAAAGAGATTAAATTTCAACCAAAAACTGTTGCATTTTCAATCACATACTTGAATTTTTAAGTGAAAAAGACCATTTTTTTAGAAGACAGTGGAATTTTTAACAAAAAAGTTTATTTTCAATCAAGAAAGATGACCTTTCCACCAAAATAGATTCATTTTCAATCCCAAAAGTCGAATTTTCTATTAAAATGACGAATGTTCAACAAAACAGTTGAATTTTCGGATTAAAAAAATATGACTTATTGCCAAAATAATTAAATTTTCAACAAATAAGTTGAATTCGCAACCTACACTATACATAGGTAAACTTTCAACCAAATGGTTGAATAATGAAAAAAAATGTCAACCAAAAACCGTTGAATTTATAAACAATTAGTTAAATTTTGAAGCCAAAATACGAATTTTTATAGAAGGGTTGAATTTTCAACAGAAAAGTTTATTTTGAACAAGAAAGATGCATTTTGAATTTAAATAGCATAGACTCTTTACCTTAGAACCAAAAATATAATATTTTCAATTCAACCAGAAAGAAATAATTTTCAAGCAAAAATAGTTGGATTTTCTTATTGAGTTCGATTGATTCAGATCGAAAAAACGAGGAAAAGGGGAAATTTCTTGAAAATAGGGGAAAAGATGGGAATATGAGAAAGAGTATGGAGCCTGCACTATTCAACATTTCCAATAAAAATTGTCCCTAATTCCAGAATTTCAAAAATATACACGTTTCATAGTCATTACAATTTTCAAACTTAAACTTTCCAAAATAAAAGTTAAATTTCAGGAACGTAGCTTTGCAAGTCAGTGTTTTAACAAGACAGTATTTACTTAATTCCTTATCTCTGAAGCTACCCAGAGAAATAGCGGGAAACTAAAAAACGCGAGCTTGATTATTTCGGTTTTCTGGTAAGAGAATTCTGACTTTCAGAAAATTTCTTATTTGAGTCAGTGTCATCAGATATGTAATTGATAACAGGCAGTGGCTGAGACGTAAACTGCAAACTGGGCTCTTCCATAATCTATAGCTTTCATGTTCAGCGAAATAGGATCCGAGAGCGGAGTGTTCTGCACTTTCATTACTTTACCCCTTGTGTAATCCTGTATTGTTGCTGAAAATTCACCAGCCGCCGCCTTCTTGACACAATTTGCGATTAGATCTTTCTTGCACGCCCTTGAGCATCTTTCGGTCCAAGTCCGTAACACATTAAAGCCCTGAGCCTTGTGCTACAATTACAAAACTCTACACCAACAAAGGCTTTAAATATTACTCGCATACAATAAAAATAAGATTCTATATGTACAAAGAAATTCTTTGAATCTAAAAAAAAAGATTCATTGACTCTCAGTAAAAGAAAATTTCCTTTGGTTCAAAGAAATGGTTTCTTGTTCCAATGTAATTTTTTCTTCAATTTAACCAATTAACTGGTAATGGCGCATATATGAGCACTTTGAATAAATCCCATAAAACTCAATAGATTTTGATGAAATTTGTTATCCTCCAGTTTTCTTTCGTCGCTGATTACGAATCTGATCTTGAAATTATGTACCAGTTCAAGGAAAATATTTTTCTGCGTCATCATAGCGGTTCAGCAGTTCAATTTTAGGTCAAAAAGCGGAGATGAAAATGAAATTTCATTTATTATCAAAAACTTTTTTTTTCAAATATAGGTATCTTGTGAATATTGAACGAAAATGCCCTCTAAAGAAACACCTTTCAAGTTTACTAGTCATTTTTGAGTTCAAACCATTTTTTTGCTAGCTTTGAACAATCCGTAGAACAAAACAGCACTTTCTACAGATAATAAATAGAATAAATAGCTAAACAACAGAATAAAAAATTCTCATGTTTGAATTTTTTAAAAAGTATTTTTATCGGTGGATAGATTTTGATTCCTTATTCTCATCAATTTTACCTCGCTGAAGTTTGAAACGTTTACAAAAAACGAATTTACCCCCAAATCAACCCCTAAGAATCGAAAAAATCATAAAAAATTACATAACTTCCAGACCTAAAATGTTAAGTGTTGAATATAAGATTATTTGGTTCCAAAATCAAATTTAGAAGGTACCGCACCCCTATCTCTTCCGGAACACACCCCATTTCAACCCCCAAAATTAAAAAAATCATAAAAAATGCCCTAACTTCCGGACCTAACATTTCATGCTTGGAAATGGGTCTATTTGATGTTTAGAGAAACCAGAAAAAGTTTCATCCCCCTATCTCTTCCAGAACACCCTCGTTTTCAACCCCCAAGATGATGAAAAATAAACAAAAATTCCAAAAAATTTCCTGACTTCCAGACGTAAAATTTTATGCTTGGGAATGGGTACATTTGATGTTTAAAGAAACCAGGAAAAGTTTCTTCCCCCTATCTCTTCCGGAACACCCTCGTTTTCAACCCCCAAGATTATAAAAAATCGAAAAAAATTCCAAAAAAATTTCCTAACTTTCAGACCTAACATTGTATGCCTTGGAATGGTTCTATTTGATGTTCAAAGGAACCAGAAGAAGTTTCATCCCCCTATCTCTTCCGGAACACCCTCGTTTTCAACCCCCAAGATTATAAAAAATCGAAAAAAATCCCAAAAAATGGCCTAACTTCCAGACCTGAAATTCTATGCTAGGGGATGGGTCTATTTGATGTTTAAAGAGACCAGAAAAAGTTTCATCCCCCTATCTCTTCCGGAACACCCTCGTTT
>CAKNXH010062858.1:54539-118599 GCA_932178445.1 Andricus quercusramuli | reverse complement strand
TCCTTTCAACTCACATTAATAATGTTGCAAATGAAACATGTCCCTCCAATTTATTAGGTTCCACCCTTTCATCTGAATGTTAAACATACCAAATTTACTCCCCGTCTACTCCATAAAAATGTTAAAACTAGCAAATTTCTCTTTTCCAATTCAGAAAAATAATTGAAAAAAAGAATTCTGTCCTTCAACACAAAAACAACGTTAAAAATAAAGAATAGCCTCTTCCAATCCATAAAAAGAAAAATAACCAAAATTTAATCCCTTCCAACTCAAAGAAAATGTGAAAAACAAAAAATTTACTCTTCCCATTTGGAAAAAAATTAAATACCAAAATTTCTTCCCTTTCTTTTAGAATTAGAATTATTTAATACAAACTTCATTCTGTACATAAATCCTTTTAAGTTGAATTATTATCTTTTTTAGTAGTTTCGAATTAATAATTATTTAATTGTCTTTTTTACATCGAATCAAAATTCAACACTTTTACTTACAAATTACAATTTTTTTAATGGAATAATTAAAATTGTAACATTCAAAGTTTAAATTTAGCACTCTAACATTTGAACAATTCAAACCTTTCTTTTTAAAACAATTCAGCTAAATAATAAAAAATTGTTAATTTTTCATTTATTAAATTCAAATTAAATGGTTTGTAAGTTCATCAAAAAATTCCTGAACTGAATTCTGAACTCTTGGATACGAAAAGAAATTCCTTGAATGTGGAGTCTTACATTATTGTGAGACATCAGCAGACAAATGAATGGCTTTTCACTGAACAGTTCCTGACGTTCTACTGGACAGTTAAGTAAATTTCAAAAATTCAGTGAAGAAAGAAAAATGTATTTGTGAACCGGAATAAAAATGCCTACACAATTTATAAAGAAAATTATTGAAATGGAAGTAACCTTGCTTGAAATTGTGGAGCTGAACTGAATTTCTTGGACAAATTTAATTTCCATGAGACATTTGCACGTTTCAATAATTGCCAGTGCAAATACAGCAAGACTCGTATATTCCCAATTGATATGCGATTGGGATCGATCAATACCAGATTCGACATACTAACACGACGATAACTCTCATTGTTCAAGTTAATGTCGGAAAATTGAACTGGCAGAGATGAACGGACTTCTTCGAGAATAATTCGTTATATGGATTGAACAATGCACGCATTCACGATACACAGAAGGCACGTCAGAGAAGCAATCGTATCCGCTTCTCTTTGGCCAGGCGAAATCGTTGTCATAATGTTTCTCCTTTTTTTTTTTTCGTTTTTTCTATCTTACCTAACGACACTCGATCCTCGCGCGTTTCCGTTTAACTCTGCGAGTGTATGTGTATAAGCTTGGCATTGCCATGAAGAGAGAAGAAACGACCACATTGGTATGTATTAAAGAAGAGTGCCAGGATTCCTACTGTCAGGAAAAATGCAATTATCGCACCACCCGGCGATCTCTGATTTTATTTCGAGAAATAATATCTGCAGGAACTTACTTCCTATGTTCTCTAAACTTTCATACCGTGCTCTGCGCTTTCATTATAAAATACCTAATGGCTACTATGCAAAAAAATTTCGTATCATTAAACAAACTTTCATTATTAGATTCCAACGAGTTTTATATTTTCAATTAATTATTTGTCTTAGAAATAGTTATACAGGAGGACTGCCACAGACTAACGTACCGGAAAAAAGTGGAAAAATAACGTGACAAGTTTGAGCTAAAAAGTAACGAAAAGTGACTTCACACAAAAATAGAACTGTAATGTCAACAGAACACCGATCTATTCAAAAACTTTGGTTCCATTACACATTGAATTTATTGGCTTGCATTTACAAGATTAGATGAATCTCTATTGTAAGTTTGAGACAAATTGTAATCCATTGTATTACAAGCTAAATAAACCTTTGATATTCAAGTGCCGCATTTATATTTCGATCCATTACAATAGGGACTAGAAAACCTCAAAATTATAAATTAAAATAATGTAAATTTTAATATTCCAGACTTCACAGCCTAAAACGCTCTCGAAACAGGGCGAACAGGGTAAAACTCTTGTAGGAATAACCATATTAAATTCAATATGAAAGACTTTAATATCCTAACCTTTCAACCAAAAATGAAATAGTTAAATTTTCAATTAAAACCATTAGATAAAAAAATAAGTTTCAATCAAATAGTTAGATTTTGAAACAAAGAAATGAATATTCAGCAAAATTGTTGAATCATTAACCAACACATATTGTAATTTTCAACCAGTTGTAATTTTAACCAAAAAGACGAAATTTCCACCAGAACAGATGCATTTTTAATAAAATAGACGAATTTTCCCCAAAAACATTAATTTTGAACAACATACATGAATTCTCAACCAGATAGTTGAATTTTCAACCAAAATAATGTACTTTTAAGAAAATATTTGAATCCTCAACAAAAACAAGTTATTAATTGGTAACCCAAAAATATGAAATTTTTGCCAGAAAAGAAATAAATTTTCAACGAAAAATTTCATTTTGAACCAAGAAAGCTAAATTCTTAACTAAAAAATTGAATTTTCAACAAAAAAATAATAATTTTCTACCAGACGAGATCAATCTTCATGAAAAGAGTTTTGTTTTGAGGTTAAAATAGTCGAAATTTTTGGAAAACATTAGATATTTAATCCCAAAAAGATCAATTTTCAGCAAAACAGGTCACTTCCAACGAATCCTGCTGAATTTATAACCAAATAGTTATATTTATCAAGGAAAAAAGATGAATTTTTTACCAGACGAGATGAATTTTCAACAAAAAAGTTGTATTTTTAAGCTGCAAAGTAGAATGTTTTCGAAAACATTTGACTTTTAATTCCGAAAAGTTGAATATTCAACAAAAAAAACATTTTCAACCAAGACAGCTGAGTTTTCAACCAAACAGTTGCAAAAGAGACCAATTTTCAAACCAAAAAGATTAAACTAAAACCAAAACAAATTGCATTTTTAGCCAAACTGTTGAATTTCCAAGCCAAAGGCGAATTTTTTAGAGGACTTTTGAATTTTCGATAAAAAAGTGAATTTTCAACTAAAAAAGATTACTTTTCTAAAAAAAAGATTACTTTTCTAAAAAAAAGATTAATTTTCTATCCAAAAAAGCAAATCAACAAAAGAGTTGAATTTTCGACCGAAAATATGACTTTTAAAGAAAATAGTTGAATTTTCAATAAAATAATTAGATTTTTAATCAAAAAAGATGAATTCTCAAATATAGGGATTATAGGGGATTTTGCGAAAAATAGGGAAAAAAAGGGGAATAGGGGACTGACTGCGATCCCTGAGTTTAGAATGAAAGCAATTCAAAAGATATAAAATTCCTTTTAACAAAAAAAAAAAAAAACAGTTGAAAAATTGGTCACAAGCTTTGAAAATATTTTATAAAACAGAATTTTATGTAAGTAGGAAATTCTAAACTATTAGGTTTTATTTTAATTTATCTTTCCCTTTCGTATTTTATAATAGTTGAAATACAATTAGAGAGAGCATGAAATTTGCTAATTTCAAGTTAATGTTAATAAAGATTTCATCAAGTTTTGAATTACGGTCGAAGCATGAAATTAGCCGTCAAAGCGAATATTTACAGAATGTACAGTGTACACAGAAACTTCATTTATGCTAATCAAACTATGCGTGAAACAACTGTACGAGTTTGGTTAAAACGTTAATTGCACCCGTATTTCGAATTATACATAAATACAAACGAAATTTCCATTGGATATTTGTTCGAAATGTCTGGCTATTCCGAACTAAATGCAATCTTAGTGTAAATGTAACCCCCCGTAACTGAATGTGCAAAAACCTTGATGACAAAATTTGGTTATAGTCTTTAAAGCTTTTATTTCAATGTTGTGAACCTCAGATGAATGAGACAGATTCAAATCGAGGGCATTCATTTCAAAACAACAACTTACGGAAGGGGAAGACTGTTAAGATTAAATGAACTAGATTTTGCATCCAGATTGATTCAAATAAAATTTTGTCAATAAAATAAAAAAAATTGATTAGCATTTCGAACTCGAAAGTTCATTGTCTCACTACCCGATTCGGGTGGTGTTTCTAGGTGGATAAATATACTACCAGTGTGGGTCCACCACACCCACGACGGGTCAACAACACGCAGTATTCCCCGAACGGTCACCCATCCAAGTACTAACCGCGCCCAACACTGCTTAACTCCAGTGATCTAACGGGAACTGGTGTTTTCAGCGTGGTATCGCCGTCAATAAAAAGTCTTAAATTTATCGAAATTATTTAATAAATGTCATTGAAATAAATTAATCTGTTATCGAGCATGTTATAATTTAGATAATCTTATTTTTCGTTATTGTGCACACATTTAAAAGCTTCAACAGCAAAATATATTGTTCTCTTGCTTATAAATTCGCGCAGCTGAAATTACAATGGGAGTAATGACTCATATCTAAGTATGCAATACACAATGATAATGTAATGTGATTAAGACTGATCATAATTCTCAGATGATTCTTATCGATATTTAACAGATCAATGTGTTTTTCCTTGATTCATTTAATTTATAGCTAAATATTGCTCAAAGTAATTTATTTACGTTACATTGAGGAACATTGATTATACCGTTTATGATCTTGAATTTTTAAATTTGGGACAGCAATCTATACATATCAAGCCATTACTTGCTTAAATCTTGTATTGTAAAACATAATATCTAATTTTTATGACTTTATGACTTAATAACACATATAAAACTAATGTCTTCAAATCTGTAAATTTATTAACTTAGTTGCCATCCAAATTCAACTGATTCACAATAGAAATGTAAACATTTTCAAATTTAAAAACAAACAATTTTAAAGTTGATTTGCTCAAAATTAAACAATGACAGATCTAATTAAAATAGAGACACCAAGCACAAATTTTTATTTTAATGTCCAAAAGTTTGCCTATAAATACCATCACTATTTTTTTAAATTGAGGTATAAAAATTTTACCTCAATTTATTGAAAGATATATATTTTTTTATTTAATATGACTTGAAGGATGTTTATGAAATTATAAATTTTTAGAAATGTGTGATTGTTTTGATTATTACTTTTTCTGTTTGGAAAATGTATAATAAAATCTTAAGATATTGGTTCATAATTTACCACAAATTAAATAAGTTTATTTATACTCCAGCAGAAAATATGAATTCTACGATTTAAAGACAACGCATAAAGTGATTTCATCTAAGATAGAGTTATTATTCTGCTTTTTATACTTTTATTATTATTCAATTGCTATTAAAGAAATGGAATTTCGGTCTTACTACGTTGGTTAAGCCGAGGGTTAACCTGATAACTCAATGAACTAGACCCTTCTTAAGACTATCAAGCTTCCCAGAATTTGAACAACAGTTTTGATATCAGAGAGTGACCGTAAAACTTCATTTTAAACATTTTTAACATAGAATCTGTTATAAACGGAATAAAACAATTTCAGATTAAAATGTAGAATTTTTAAATATATTTATTTTAACAAAACAAAAATGACTCTTCTACCATAAGAGAAAAATTTTCAAACGAAAAAGACGATTTTTTAACAAAACAGTTGAATTTTCATCAAACAATGATGACTTTTTAACAAAATAATTACATTTTTAACAAAATAATTAAATATCCAACATAATAATTGAATTTTTAACCAAATTTTTTCATTTTCAACCTACAAAGATGAATTTACAACAAAATGGTGGAATTTTTTAAACAAAAAACATTTAACTAAAAGTTGCATTTTCAAACAAGAAAAAGAAATCTATAACCAAACAGATAAATTTTCAACAACAACCAAAATAAATAGTTCATCAAAGAGATGCATTTACAACAAAATAGTTAAACTTTAAAGCAAAAAAGACAAATTTTCAAGAAAATAGTTGAACTTTTAACTAAATAGTTAAATTTTCTACCTGCAAAGATGAATTTTCCACCAAATAATCGAATAAAAAAAAAGATTAAACTTCAACCAAAAACAGTTGCATTTTCAACAAGCTAGTTAAATTTTCAAGTAAAAAAAAGTTGATATTTCAACTAAAAATAAAACGATTCTTCAATAAAATAGTTAAATTTTCCAACAAAAAAGATAACATTGCAACCAAAAGACATGAACTTTAAAACAAACAAAAAAAGAATTTTCAACTAAGAAAATTAATTTTCAACCAAAAAAGACGAATTGTCAAACCAATAGTTCAAACCAATATGAAAACTACGATGTGATACTATTCCAAATAAAATGATATCTTATATATTAAACTCAGAAAAATGTTTGTTTGAATCAAATAACAAAATTTGTTTAAATTCATATCATTCAAAAAAAGTTTGCTTTAATTAAAAAAAGGTTTATTTCATTTTAAGAAATAGAAAATATTTACTTTACTGATTGAAACAAATAATTTGCACAGTACAATTTGTTTGATTTAAAAAAATAGCTTTTACTAAACAATACATTTATTAAAGTAGTTGAAAGACGTGTCAAAAAACATGGGATCTTATGGAGAAGCCTTTCGCGGGCTCCAAAAATGATTAATTTTGGCTTTAAAACACGTTGAATATTGTTACAAAAACTGTTTTGAAGACAGGAAATATAATGTGAAATTTGAATTACTGCTCATTTGTACTTGCTTCCAGGGTATTTGAGCTTAATTTTAGCAAAAAATACAGAGGTAAAATATGACGAAAACAGTGTAGCGTTGACAAGGTTGCAGTACAGCTTCTGCTGGAATCGGGAAGCGCGCGAAATTTTAAATGACGATTTTGTTGTCGGTTTATTGCATGTTATGTTTACTTTTTTGACTTTCTCGACATGTGGTTACGCTCCCAACTGCTGAGCTTGAAAAATGACGTTGACTCGAATAGAGGCAAATCAACATTTAAATTTACATTCTATTATTATTGTTAAACTATTTTATTTATATTGATTAACATACAAATTTAATACTTAATTTATTAATTTATTAATTGATAAGCTGGCCGAATTTTTGAATTAATTCCCAATTTCAGAAAAAAATAATGGACATAGCTTTGACTAGCTTTTCCAGTAGCGGGACTACTTTAAAAATTTATTCAAACCAAAAATACAATCCTTTATCAATAGTAAAATGGACTCAATAAGTCAAGTGTCGGAACTAATTAAATCTTGGGGCTTTACCTTGGATATAATAGAAGATTTTGTAGGTATGTATATATTAGACATTATGATTGAATAAGTGTTCCTGCCTTTACGTATATACATTTTTCATTAATCATTTTTATAAACAATGCTCGACTTTGAGGTTAAGTGTAAAAAAAGAAGATTTATTTCACTCGAACAAAATTCATGTTTGATTAAAAAAATATTCAATGTAAACAACAACTTTGCTTCACTTAAACAACAGATTCATTTAAACCAAAAATTTGTTTGAACTAAATAAATAAGGACAAAAAACGAATTTCTTTGAATCCAACAAACATTTGTATTGACCCAACATGAAAGAAATAATTTGTTTGATTCCAACAAACATTATTCTCAGGATGTGCATTTTAGCTGAAAGTTGTCTCCACGTTGATTAAAGTAGACTCAGTTTCCTAAAAATGTAAAAAATACGATGTACTACTAATCCAACTAAAATTATGAATTTTCTGGACAAAAAGACGAATTTTTAGCAAATTAAGATTTTTTAGTAAAAGAAGAAACAAAAACTTTATTAAAATCGTTTAACTTTCAATTCAAGAGACGAATTTACTGTAAACAGATGAATTTTCAACATGATATTTCATTTTGGACCAAACAGTTACATTTTTAATAAAAAAGAGGTACTTTAAAACCAAGAAAATTAGTTTTCTACCAAAAAATGCGAATTTCCAACTAAAAAAGATCAGTTCTCAACAAACAATCGAGAAGTTACATTTGCAGTTTGAAAAATTAATTTAAAAAAAAAAACAATAAAAGATTTTTCAACAAAATAGTTAAATTTTCAACCAAAAAGGATGACTTTTCAACAAAATTGTTGAATTTTCAACCAAATAATAAAATTTTTAACTAAAAGCATAATTTTCAGGTTCATTTTGCTTGAAAGTTATTTGAAGAGCCTCTTACACAAATTCCCTGATTTTTGCGAGATTCTTTTTCAAATTCCCTCATTTTCCCTGACCAATAAAATTCCCCGACTTTTTTAATTTAAATTTTTTATTTTACCTGGTCATTAATATTCAATTACTAGAACCTTAATCCCGTAAAATTTTCAACTTAAAATATTTATAGACGGAATAATACAATTTCAATTAAAATACATTTTTTTTATTTATTTTCCTTGACAGTTGTTTAAAGTGCCTCTTATAGAATTCCCTGACTTTTGCATGGCAAATAATTTTCCTTACCACCCTGTATCAATATCTCTTGATGTGTAGACTTTGAACAAAATCAATTTGGGGACGTTCAAAAAATACGTAACGCTTTTTTCTAACTACCCCCCCCCCCCCCCAATCGGGGAAGATTTTTGGGAGGGCCCCGGGGTGGATACTCAAGGGTAGAACTCCCTTAAAGCTCATTGTATCTGCAGATAAGAATTCGCGACCGGGAGGGTCGGATGTTATTCATTAAGACGAGATAGCAGCCGTCTCAACTTTTTCTACTTCAGCAACAGTATTACATGCAGCCGTATATGTGCAAGTATTGTGTACACAAGTCCGCATTCTATAGCATCTAGAGTACACGAACATTTTAGAAGGTAGAATGTAGAATGTAGAATTACAGATACATGAATATGCTTGCACATAAAAGCGCCTATTGCTAACCCGTGGAATCCGAAGAACGTTCGACAAAGGGTTGTCGGCTCTAGCAAGTCTGCATAAGGCATAAAAACGAAAGAACGCCATACAGAATTGAAAATACATGGCAGATGATGTATGATTTCATACGTGACCGAATGGACCAATTATGGGGTAGTTGCATGAACTTTTGATAATATATTTTTAAATACTGCATTTAATTCAGGGTGGCCCGGTTCGCAAAAATTTATGCCGGTCATTGAAATTAAAAAATTGGAACTATTAAAGCTAAGATTTTTTATTTGAATTAATGAAAACTAAACTGCAAATTAAAGGAGCCAAAATTCAATTCTTCTGGATTTCCAATTTTCCAAATTAAAGCTTGAAAATGCTCAAGATACGAATTTTCAAGAAAATACATACATTTTTAACCAAATAGTTAAATTTTTAATTAAAAAATATTTCAACCAACAAATATTTTGATTTTAAAGCAAAAACAGTTGAATTCAAAGAAAAAGATGTTTTTTTAACCAAATATTTGCATCATCGACCCGAAAGTATGATTTTTAATAAAAAAAAGTTTATTTTCAACCGAAAACGACGAATTTTCAGCCAAACAGATTTTATACAAAAAAAGACCAATTTTCAACAAAAGAGATAAAAATTCAACAAAATAATTAATCTTCTAATTAAATAATAGAATTTTTAATGAAAAGAGATACATTCTGAAACAAAAATATAACAGCAGACTTTTTGACATTGGTGTGCACTGTTGCAGTCACGTGAGAATTTCTAATGCAAAATGGAACCAATTCGGGCACGCTTGGAACATGGAATTTTTCAAAATTGAGTTTAATTTGAATAAAATTTAAAGCTACTTAAATCACTTCAAAAGTAGGATTTCGAAAAATTGAAACTGTTCCGCTGGTTTTCAAAAATAAAAAAAATCCATCTGAAATAATATCGCTGTTCGCGAGACAAATCAAATTTAAAAAAAAAAAAAAATTTTTTAAATCCCGGTTTCACGGTCTAATGGCCACGCTTCAATTTTCAAAATTGTAGCATTCGCAAAAAACTGTTTTACTTAAAAGGACTAAAACGAAAAAATTATATTGGACCATTTATGAAAAAGCTTCCTTTTTTATTTTCAGTATATTTTCATAAAAACGCATGAAAAATGAAGTTTTATTTGCTGAAACTCTCATTATTCATTTTGGAATAAGATATACCTGTTCAACATCGTTGAAAATGTTGAAAATAAGTGCACAAATTGAGTATATTATGAACTTCTCCATTTTAGAACATTCAACGCCTAAGGTAGGCATAACACAAATTAATAATATTATCTATAAATTAAAAATTTTAAAACGCTTTGTCTCTAATAGTTCACGAGATGTGACCTTCAGAAGTCAGTTTTTAGATTAAAAATTTATTTATTTTTTTCTAATATATCCTACCTTGTGCATTTTCGGTGAAAGTTGTCTCCACGTAGAATAAAGTAGACTCAATTCTCTACAAATGTAGAAAATACGATGTTCCACCTCCATCAATAGATAAGTTCAAAGTCATGGCTTCCAAAAGAAAACCAGTTTTTGTGGAACATTCAGCTTTTTTAAATATCTTGAATTGAATCTACAAGTAATCTATATGCAGACAACTTTTCACCTAAAGTGCATGTGAAATGAGATACTTAAGAGGATAATTCACAATAAATCAAAATGGCTTTGAACTAAACACTGACTTCTGAAGGCCCTATCTCGTGAACTATTAAAGACAAAGCCCTCTTTTTTCCTTTGTTATATTTCTGTCTCTAATGAGCCGGAAATGAGGAAGTTTGGTAGTCTAATTTTGATTTGTGGATTTTTTATGCTCTGATTTCTTTGCATATCATTTCGCTTCAATTTATTGAATATATATATATATATATATATATATATATATATATTTCTTGTTTAAATATTGCTCAAAGGATGCTTTGAAGTTAGCAGTTTTTAGAAATTATCGATTTTTTGGATTATTTATTTTCCTATTTGGAAAATGAAATAATATGAATAGACTGGTTCAAAATCAACCACAAAACATAATCAGAAATAAACCAAAATGCGCAAGCCCCGTTTAAGTCAAAATTAGTTGAGGCTAGGTGTACTTTAAGTTACTAATTATAATTTAATGTAAGCAAAATTAATCAAGTGAATCTGCATATCTCTTTCATGAAACCCCCTACGTATTTGAATTTCAAATCCGAATACGAAATATACTGTTCAAGAAGTAAACGTTGTAGCTAAGCTTTCACTTTATTATGTGTTTCTAGCTTGGAGACTTCAAATCTTGAATTTTTTTTGGTATAATTTTATTTCAACAGAGAGAATGTCTATATTTTATTTTATTCGCATAAGTTCAGTTCGAAGCAAAATATCACGGATACTACTACAGAATACCAATTTTAAAATTCTCCTACTTTTCGACATTTGCAGACATTTGTTTCTGAATTTGCCAACCAACTTTTGTAATTATATGTCTGTGGAGAATTTATCATTTCAAGGAGCTGAAATTGCTCTAGCGTATGAACTAAGTGCAGATGCTTTAGGGTGTTTTTTTTTGTAATTAAGTGCATGTAGGAAACTCTGAAGTCGTGTAATGCGAAGGCAGGTTTTAAAGAAACTTGTAAACAAACTTTGAAATGGTCAAATTAAGTTTGTTTTTCATAAAAAAGAAAATTCTTCCCTCACCTGGGTTACTCAACATCAGAACTTGATCATCTTGATGCAATAATAAAAACAAGTATAAAATTCCAGTGCCTCTAAATTTAGAAACGTGTATTAAATTATTATTACTTCCAAGTTTTAAATAATTATAAAAATCTTTCTCTTTTTTCCCACTTTTTAAACTTTATCGCAACCTTGAATACTGATTGATCCAGTTTTATTTTATTCCACACCAAATAAAATTTGATATCTCAGTACGTAGAAAAAAATCATATTTATTCAATAAAAGATTTACATGTATACGCTCGAGGGCAAGTAAAGTTTGATTCAAGTCAAACTCAGCATATTTTCATTTCCAGACATTTGGAAAACGTAGCTGTGTTCCATTTTTCCCAGACGTTCGGAAATATGAAAGTTCATGTTTGATTTTCATCAAATTTTCTGAAGCTAACATTTTCAGAACCGCCGTTTTAACCAAGGAAAAAAATTTCCGGTCATTTCTCGATTCGCAAAAATTGTTCACGGTCATTGAAATTGAAAAATTCGAAGTCTAAGAGCTGAAGATTTTTTCAATTGAGGTAATCAAAACTGAACTGCAAATTGAAGTACTTAAAGTAGAACTCTTGAATTTTAAAGTTTTATAATTGAAGCATAAAAGAAGTTTAATTTAGAAATTCTTAATTCGAAAGCTCAATAATTGACACGTAGGAAATGGAAGCTTTCAACACATTTTAAGTGAACAATTTTACATTCACTGCCATTAAACTGTATAATTTTGAATTTTAAACTTTTAAAAATTGAACAGTTCAAAGGTTTCTGCTGAAGAAATAGAAATGCACGCTATAATTTTCAATATCTGAATTGAAGAATCAAAAAGTAAATTTGCAACTGTTCAAAATATCAATTTTAGAAACTTTAAAAACAGAAAATTTAATTTTTTTAAACGAAACATTTTCAGTTAAATGACTGGAACATCCCGAAAAATAGAATTGACGACATTATAAAATATCCGATACTATATTGCCGAAACAGTAAAACTTCCGAATTATAAGATTCCCGAATATAAACAAATGAAGCATTGTTATAATAATAAATAATAAAATAACAAATATGTTCATCAAATAAAAGTATTATATTTCATTTATTATTTTATATTTTATTATTTAACAATTTCTTAATTGTTTAGATTCGGGAATTTGATCATTCGTGAATCTCCCTGCGATTGGCAATAATTGTACAGTGTTGGATATTTTATAATGTTAGCAATTATATTTCAGGAATGTTTTTTTTTTGTAATTTGAACTTGTCGGCCACTTCTAATTCCGGGAATATTATATATCGAATATATTTTTTTTCAGGAATTTTATTTGGCGGGATTTGTCAGTTGTCCCTGAAAATTTATCTTTTGTGGTAGAAACTTAATCTTCTTTGGTTAAAAACGCAACGGTAACGGTTTGGTCGGAAATTAATATGTTTTGCTTGAGGATTCAACTACTTAATTGAACATTTAACTACTTTGTTAAAAAATCATTTTTCTGGTTGAAGATTCACTATTTGAGTTGAAAATTCATCTCTTTCGTTTAAAATTTAATTATTGTGTTAAAAGTTCATTTTTTTTTGTTAAAAATAAACTTTTACAACTGAAAATGTATTCACTTTTTGGTTCAAACATTTTTGTTGATTGCAATTTTTTTTCTTTAGGTTGAGAATTCAACTACTTTTTTGATAATTCGTCGTTTTTTAGTTGAAAATTGATCTCCTTAGTTGAAAATTTAACTATCTAGTTGAAATTTTGTTTTTTTTTTGTTCAAAATTATTTTTGTATGAAAATTTAACTATTCCATTATCGGGTGAAAATTTATCTTTTGAGTTGAAAATTCAACTATTTGGTTGGAAAAATCGTGTGTTTAGGTAGACATTTAATTTTGTTGTTGTTAAAAATGTAACTGTTTGGTTGAAAATTAATATTTTTTTGGTCGAGGATTCAACTACTTGGTTGAAAGTTGAACGACTTTGTTCAGAATGCATTTTTTTCATCACTTTAGTTGAAAATTCATCTCTTTGATTACAAACTTAATTATTTTAACTATTCAGTTTTTAAGTTAAAATTGGTCAATTGTTTAATTTTGAACAGATTCAGACCCATCTTGTCAAATCAAATTATTGATCGATTTTGAATACCTGAACTACTGTTCAATTTGAAAAATCAATAATTAATTTATATTTACAGTTGATCAACTCAAAACGTTTTTGTTAAAAATTTTCAATTCCAAAATAAATTCTCTGTCATTTCCCGGTCCACAATAATATTAATATTATTTACAATACTATATATACTATATATATTATATACAAAAATATTAATATTTATCAAACGATCAAATGCCAGTCAGAGTTTGACGAAGGGGTGAAATTTCATCCAAGGGGCGAAGACACGAGTGCATGGAAGATTGCGCAAGCGCCACAAGTCGTGCTTGCTTGTAACTGCCGGTGATTTGACACAATGTACATTCACGAGTCTAAAGGGTTCGCGGTAAGATCTCCTGCCAGTGAAATAATACAGAAAAAATATTGATTTTCTATTTTTACTTCAACTCTGAACCTGTATCTTCGTCTTTCCAATATTTTTTATCATTGTACAACCATTTTTCAGCCAGGATACATTTTTTGAATCAGTGTTATAGTGAATTTTAAAAAAATCTAATTTTCGAGTGTCTACCGTGCATATTTTCGTTTTTTATGGAATTATCAACTAGAATTTTGTAAATAAAGATAAAAATAACTCATACCGATATCAAATTATTTTCCTCGAAAATAAAATTTTAAAAAAACCTTATTCCATGAAAATCCAATTAAAACGAAAATGTGAAAGAGATGATGAAATAAAATATCGGAAAACTGAGCTTTAATATTTTCACATTTATTTTGGACTAAAAGAATTTTTAACCTGATCTGAGTGACCGAAAAACTTCCTTTTCAAAATTTCATGATAGTTTTCACTGATTTTTCTCACAAACCACCTGTTTAAGCATGTAATATTTTTAACATAGAGCCTTTCATAAACAGAATAAAAAATAAAATTCCATACTAAAATTCAAACATTTCGAATTGATTGATTTATTTAAACCCACAAAGATGTTTTGTCTACCATAACACATGAATTTCCAATCCAAAAGGACCATTTTTCCATAAAACAGTTTAATTTTTAACAAAATAGTTAACTTTCTAATCAAATAATACTTGACTTTTCTACCTCTAAAGATGAATTTTTCAACCAAATAGTAGTCAAATTTTTGATAAAAGGGATTAAACTTCAACCGAAATTAATAACATTTTCAACCAAACAGTAAACTTTTTAATCTAAAAAGACGAATTCTCAACGAAAAAAGTAATATTTGATATTTCAACAAAAAAAAAATTTTTGAACAAAAAAGTTCAATTTTAAACCAGAGTTGAGTTCTCAACAAAAAATGTAATAGTTGATATTTCAACCAAAAAAAGATTAAATTTCTACAAAAAGAGTTGAATTTTAAAACCAAGAAGACGAAACTTCGACCAAAAAGATAAATTTTCAATAATATATATAAATTTTCAAACGAACAGTTTAATTTTCAACTAAAAAAGATCAATTTTTCAACAAAAATGGAAAAGTTAAATTTTCAGTAAAAACAAAATAATTTTCAACAACAACAAACAAATTTTCAACAGGTAAAGATTTTTCAGTCAAGAAAGAAAGTTGATTTGAATTGTGGAACCTTCAGGTGAAAAGACGAATTTTCTGTAACGCTGTTGAATTTTAAACCTTGCATGTAATTGAATGATCAAATAATAAGATGAATTTTTAACCAAAAAAGATTTTACTTTTAAATTAAAAACAGTTTAATTGAACCAAAAAGAAAGAATTTTCAACAAAATATTTGAATCCACGACCAAAGCATATTAATTTTCAACCAAACAAATTGTCAACAAAAAGTTTATTTTCTACAAAAATAGTTGAATTTTCAACAGAGTAGTTGAATTTTCAACCGATTAGGATAATTTTTGAAAAAAAGGTTGAATTTTGAACCAAATAATAGAAAAGAGAATCTGAAAAAAAAAGAAATAGAAAAAGAAATACAAGGCAAATAAATTATTAACAAGAATATTATATCAGAGTGGCCACAAAACTTAATTTTCAAAATGCCCTAATTTTTACCTGGCCAATTTTTTACTTTCCCTAATTAATAATATTTCAAAACCAGGATCTTAATCTCATAACATTTTTAACATAGAACTGTTTATAAACGAAATAACACAATTGCGAATTAAAATTTGAAATTACAAATTTAGTATCTTTGACAGTTATTTAAAGTGCCTCTTATATAAATTACCTTGAAATATTTCTTTCAAATTCCCTTACTTTCCCTGACCAATAAAATTCTCCGACTTTTCCATGATTTTCAGGGTTTCCCTGACCTACAGCAACCTTGCTAATGCACTTTTTATAATCGAAACTGACTCAGGCATTTTAACCAATTACGGTTTTTCTTAAACCAATCAAAACTAATTGAAGATAATCAGGCCTAATGAATGCAATATTTTTTTTAAAGCGATGAAAAAACCTGAAGAAACTTAGCAAACTTGAAAGCGTAGGATGTAATTACTGGTGGGATCTCCATTTTCTCAGTTTTCTCTTTTAGCCTTTACCTCCTCCAGAGTTTAGAGGGTTGAGAAACTGGTAAGGGTGTATATTTGTGATATTAGAGGAACGACTTTCGACGGAAGATGATTAATCGAAGATTCGTTGATAGAACTTGGAAAATATAAAACGAAATAAATGTTCTTAATGTAGTCTCCTTTATCTATGAGCATTATTTTTCCTCATCTTATATATTTTCCTTCAAGGACATTCATGTCATAAAAGAATCTTAACAAAACTAGTTATTAAAAATGCCCGTTTAGATGCCACTTTGAGAAGTATATATGAACATGTGATGATAAAAACCAATCCATTAATAATGACGATGAAAAATTCTCTTAAAAGAAATCAAATCGATCAAATTCTCATTGAGTTAAATATAGATTGAAAAGTACTCGCAGTTCGATTAACTTAATAAATAAAATTAAGAATTTTACTGATAGAGATTCCAATACTTCAATAACTGATCGTTAATTTTTGCATCAAGTCATACGCTAATTATTGCAATTAAAAATATATTTGTATCTTTCATCTTTAATTATTGTATTTTAGACTGCGAATAATGCCGGTTTTCTGCATAATAAACATGAATGCTTATTGCTCTACTAATTTCCCTAATTCAATTAATCACGTATCTCGCATGCATTGTTAGCTTCACAAACTGTTTAATTTTGGAATTTATACTATAGGGGTAGTACATAAATTATATAAGGCTTTTTGCGGGCGGGTCTGAAATTCCAAAAATAATCCTTACGTAACTGTATGGGCCAAAATTATACAATAGTGCAGAATTGTTGACGTTGAATTTGCATCAATATTTAAGTTCAATCTCGGAAATAATTTCAGATTAAATAACAAATTCACCTTTTTATTGTGAGCAAATAAATATAGCACTAGTATAAAGTAAGACCGCTTATGTATCTATATGTAACTTCCTTATTGGCTTCTGAGGTTCACTGAACTTTTATAGGTTCCGATTCACATAAGAATCATCTTATAATTTAATTAAAATTAATCAAAAATACACGAGGCAAACGAAACACTTTAGTGCTACAACTACAGAGTTTAATAAAAAGATGTTTTTAAAGTATAAGTCTAAATATTTTTTTGTTAATAATTCTGCTGCAGCAGCTGCAGCCAATAGACTGAAGGGTGCAGAACTACCTTAGTGCCAATTTTGTCAAAAGCCGTTATATTGTCTTAAAAATTCCCGAAAATTTTACCGCACATTGTGATGGAAGAATATGTTTGAATTCGCACCGGAAGTTGGTCATTTGAAACGTGTGGACTTCAATAACAGCCCAAGCACCGTGGAATTTTTGGTTCAAAAATTTCCAGAAGTAATTTTCTAAACCGATTTTAAAGGTTATTTTGTGAAAGTAAAGACTATTAAATTTCAAAGAGGTGTATCGAAGCCGATTTAAAAACATTATTTAATTTGCTATCTACACAGAAAAAATGTACAGCTGAACAAACGATATTTACCCTTGATTTGGCCACAAATATCGTTGGAAACGTACCAACCATATTGGCAAAATCTTTAAATAGGGATTTGCAGCATAATTCATTTTAAATATTATTATTAATGAATCAAATTTCTTAATTGTTAAAACAGAGATTTTGTTAAAATTATAAAGATTACAATTGAAATAAAAATAAGTGGAATTAATAGCAGAAATTGTTTAAAAAATTTTATAATTTTTCAAAACTTGGATTTGAACTTATACCATTTCTCCGTATTTCTTACTAACCAAGAAAATTCCACGTAAAGATTCAATTTTGCATGACATTTGAATCTCACGAAGTTGCATACCTAATTTAAAGATATGAAAATCCATGAGTCAGGGTTGCAGGTGGTTGTTTCAAAAACAAAAATGACCTTTATTAGCTATATTTTACTTCTGTTGATTTCATTTATTGATATTTTTCTGTTTGAACTATACATTTTTTCCGTATAAGTTGGAAAATGCGTCAAAAACCCGTATTTTGTATGTTTGTACTACATAATGTCCTCTACTTCTTGATATTTCCTCAAAGAACTTGCTCACCAGAAAACGTCAGTGCTGATTTGAGGCATAAAAACTTTGATTGAAAAATGTCATTAGGATTGGAGAAAATGGAAGGAGTAATTTTTTTCGCTCGTGAAGCACACGTTTTCTTACCTTTGAACAGTGATTAAAAATCAAATTTTTAATTTCAGAAATGAATATTTCATTTCTAGCTGTTGAGTTGCAAAAAAATTGTAAACAAAATTACGGACAAAGTAGAGTATTTACACATAATACATTACCATTCAATAAAGATTGTTCATAAATAAATTCACGTATATCGCGTTTTTCAACATAATAGAAAAGTTTTCTTTTCTGGCATGACCATTTCTGGGTTCCTTTTCTTAGAGAGTTGAAATATCCTTGCTAAACAACTGTATTAAGATAAAAAATAAAATTATTTGATATTTTAATTCATTTTTAAGGAAACTAATTACTGAAAAAATACGAGAGAAATGGGCTTGAAGTTCTGAACGTTTAAATGAACGAAATTTTTACTGATGACTTTGTAAACTAGAAACAGGGCCGAAATATTGATTAATTTTATATTACAAATAACAGATTACAAAATAAACTTCGAATGCTTGATTTTATTTCTAGTTGGAACAATATTTTTTGATAAAATAAAACAGGGAACAAAGGTTTCGTTCATTTGAACGTTCTGAACTTCAGGTACATACGAGTGAATTGAATTTTGTTTATATTGGGAAGTTTTATTTATGTATTCATTGAACTGTATTTACTTTTTTCCTTGGGTTTCTGAAATAGGAAACTTTAAACCCTTCGAACTTAATGTAAAAGAGGATGATAAGAATCATATCGTACGTTCACGCATATGATATTATTTTTCATAAATTAGGAATTATTGTCTATTAAATTTAGTTACACAACTGAAGTCTCTAATTTTGATGTTTTACTTGTAAATTACACAAACTTATAATTTAAAAAACGTAGTGTATACAGATCCGACAAAAATTGGATAAAATTCTGTCAGAAACGAACTTTTGTTTCTGGTAAATGACAGGGTTTGAGTTCCCCCTTTTGTAAGTTGACCTTACAAACATTATTATGTGACGATGTAGACAGATAAAAGTTGCACTGTCAAGAAAACATGTGCATACTTAAAATTGGTCTCCAAAATCTAGTATTTTAAACTTTTCTCAAATTTTTGAAATTAATCCAAAAATTGAAGGTTAAGAAGAAATAAAGAAGAGTACTCTGACCACGTTTTTCTCCTTATTTTTTTAATTAACGTGAAGCCTGGCTCTGACCCCTTTTTCCCTTTTTAATTGTGATTGATGTAATCATTTAATGCACTCTATGATATATTATTCTGCTCAAAAAGAAATATTTAACATATAATAATTGTTATTAAAAATCCGAAAGCTTTCACAAATTAAAAAAAATGTATGCACTTTGAAGGAATTTTTAAATTTAATAGTTTGAACCATAGAATGTTTCGTGAACAATGAAAACAATGAAAATGAAAACATCTGATAAAAAAACTTTGTTTTAGGTTTCATATTATTTGGAAAATCTAAATTTGAATGTTTTCAAAAAGTAATATTTTTATTAAATTTTAAAATTTCGAAGACTTAAATTTCGCATACTTTCTAATTATATCGTTTAAATGTGAAAGCTTTAAGTAAACAATCGACAGTTTTGAAATATGAAAGCTGGAAGAGGTTTAAAATATTTCTGGGATTTGAAGCTTTAGACTTATGATGCTTTTAATATATTTTAGGGTTGACCCAGAAACCTATTCCCTGAGAAAGGCATTAAAATCCAAATTGTGTTTCTAAAAGTTTTCTTACAAAGCTTTTAATATCTTTTGCATTTTAACTCTTCTAATTTTGAACCTAACCTTTCTTTACATCTACTTGTACTCCACCCCATCCCACGTAATTTTTAAAATTTCCCCTATATTTCTCTAATAACGTAACGCTTCGCTTGAACTCGAGCCTTTCCTCTTTTTTAATGTTAGGGTAGCGTAATTATTGAATACATTCTATAAAATTGCATTCCACCCCATTTTTATATATTGGTCTTTTTGTAACAACGATTCATTTTTTGTAGGAAAATAATATACACTGCATTCTTTTAAAATTTAAATGCTTTAAATTTTTTGATCGGGAAATAACAATGTTGAGCTCAGTGAAAACGGTGAAAACTAAACGGTTAGAATGTCTAGCTTTTCTAAACACGGAACAAAAATTTTAAAAATTACCAAATGCAATTCTCCTTGGAATTGGTTGTTACGGGTTTTAAAATATATTTTTAGTTTGCTGCTACAAAATATTTCATTAATTGCCTGCTGCTTCAAATCAAGTTTTGACTGGGTTTCATCTACGAAATAATTTTTTATTTGACTGCACTCAAAAAGAATGTTCTACTTGGTTGCCCATCAGACACACTTTCATTTAGATCGTTGCTCCAAAACAAACGTTATTTGGCTACCGCTAGAAAAAAGACAATTTGCATCAATTCTTTTAGAGATGACCAAAATAATTTTGTGTTTATCAAATAACTGTCTATTTAGATTCAAATCTTTAAAATGTAGCAACTTTTCGTTATTTTGATATGCAAATGACAGTATATTTCTAAAACTAGCTTCCCTTTGACATTTTTACTAATCATATATCTTAACGGTTAAAACAATCGTCAAAATAGCGATATCGTGTGCAAAAAGACGTAAGAGCTCATAACATATCCCAATAAATTTTATCGGCTACTAAAACCTGCTAAACCCATAACAGTCACTTTTAGAACGGATCTTCCTTCCAAGCAAAAACAATTAAACCCAGAATCGATTCACCACTTTTGTTCTATTTTATAGAAGAATATAAATCAAACTTCAATTGAAATGGCTCAAAAAGCCAAATATTATTTCCGAAAGTGCAATCTTGTTTCGAAACAAAGCCACGAAAATTGCCAGACCGAGTTAACAGGCTCTCACAAAAACGAATTTCACAATTGGAGTCTTTGGAGTCAAATCAAGGTGAAAGGGTCCAAACTGTCAAAATTCGCAAGTGAAAGGAGAAGCGGTATGTCAGGTCAGACATGAGACAGGCACGAGAGCAAGAGAGAATTATCTGGATGGACAGACAGACGTGTTGGACGGAGAAAAGCGAAATGTGACAGCCATGGTGAGCGTCGACGGAGGATGAAATATGACACAGGGGTTGGAAAATTTGGGAAAATACTTACCAGGGTTGTAGAATAGGGCCCAGGGCGGCTGGCACTCAGGTATTCCGATTCCGAAGTCGTAAACCCTGTGCTGTGCAGGGACATCAGGCAAAACAACACGAACCGTCTTTTCGCCAGGTGTTCCGTGGCGGGCACACCAACAGGGACATCAGGCAAAACAACCCGAACTGTGTTTTCCCCAGGTCCGCCGGGTGCAAGAAAATCCTCTCCACCTTGGCCGATTATCCTGCGATGACGGCGGGGCTCCGTCGTGTTAATATGGCCGTCCGTCGTATGTGCCGAGGCTCGAGGGTCGTGTTGAGCTCGGTGCACTGGCTCGGTTTTTATCTCTACGAGAACGCATTTGTTATAAGGATTTCTGGCACTGGAGGCTGGAGGAGCCTGTGGCGGTTCCTTCAGGTAAAACTTGTACACGCACTGGTCCTCACCTGTCGCGATTTTGAGTCGCGACACCACGTTCCGTTAGCGAGAAAGACTCGACGGCAGCGATAAAGCTGCTGGGCTTAGAAGCCGCTTTTTACACAACACACGCGCTCAGAATTTACCTGAGAGTTTGTTCGATGCTCCTGAACAAACGTGGAACCTTCCGATTTTCTCGTTTTCACGCTGAAACACGATCGCTGCGGACGATATCAACGCGAGGCAGCCATCTTGCAAACTCAACTCGGGGGTGTGGGGGGGACAGCATGCGTGAGAATGCGGTGTGTTTGTGTGGAGCGTATGCATGTGTAGCGAGGTCGTTCCTAGAACTTGCAAAACACAGAAAACGTGGAGTTTAGATTCCAGAAATTTTTTTCAATATTCATCTTTTTTGGGTTGTCTGATGTGGAGGGATTCCATAAACTTCGAATTTTAGCGTCAGAAGAAATATCAAGTTACTTTTCTTATTTGATTGGATCTTTCCTTTTCAAGTTTAATATTTTTACTATTTTTATTCCAAAATGATTTAACTTGAATGTTTTTAATATTTCATAGTTTAAATTGTGAAGCGAATCCAAATTTCAAAAATTTTGAAATTCGAACCTTTTTCATCACTTTGAAATTTAAAGGTTATATGATTACTTTTTATTTTACCTTAAAGTTCATTAATGATTAATTTATAATTAAAGTTAATAATATTTACAATAAAAAATAATATTATATATAAATTCATTTTGATTTCAAAAATAATAATCAATTAATAATTCTTCCAAAAATAATTCTTTTAATAAATAATAATAGCACTGACGATAAATTTATCAAAAAGAGTCATATTTTATATCTAACGAATAATAGATACATTTTTTTTTTAAATTCCTCTTTTTTTGGGGTTGCCTGATATAGAAGCAAATGGTTCTTGAAAAAAAGATCAGACTCCAAGAAACTTCGAATTTTACCGTCAGCAAAAATATTACAATTTTTTTTATTGGATAATTATTTGATAGTTAGAATTGTGAAGTGAATCCAAATTTTTAAAATTTTTAAATTCGAACCTTTTTTACTACTTTTATATTTATGTAAAGGTAATGAATTTTGATTATTTTTTGTTTTATCTTAAAATTTCTGAGATATTATTTTATAATTAAACTTAATAATATTTACACTTTAAAATATTATACATACATTTAATTTAGATTCAGATTTTAAAATAAACGTTATTAATGCAGAAAATAATAGTCAATTAATAATTATTCCAAAAATAATTCTTACAATTAATAATAATATTGATAGATGCATTAAAAAGAATCATAGTCTATATTTAATTAACAATATATATTAAAATTTAAGATTGATATATTGATCGAAAAGAATATGTTGTCGATTGTTAATATAATACGTAAATATATAAAATAATAAAAATGTATTTAAATTTAAATTCCATCTTCTTTCATATAATGAATCTTTTGAATAAAATCCTGATAAAACTTATAAATCCTATTCTAAATTCACGAGCAGTTCTGAGAATTTCAATTCCAAACGCTTTCAGATTTTGACTTCAAATGTTTTTTTTTTTTTTCTTTAAAAATGTAATGTTTTTGCAATTTAATTTTTTCTTACTACCGCTGCTTACCAATTTTTGAAAAATAGTTGAATATTAATAAGTGATGGCTTATTATTTCGGAAACCATTGTCAACAACTCTACTATATCCAATTTGGAAAGTGATTTTTTTTCAAACAATAATTTTGTTTATCAAATCTTTTTCAAAAAAATAAGTATATTTGAAGATGATTTATTTATTTTCCGACTTGGAAATCGTGGAGTTGTGTGGAATGTTTTCCCAAAATGAAAAAAAGAATATTTTTTCTTTCATAAGACATGACTGCTAATATCATTTGAAATCTTAAAATCCTAGAAACCTTTTTTTTCCAAAAACCTGATTTTTGGCACGATAACTACCTTGAATTCAAATACTTTTACATTAAACGGAAATAATTTTTTTAAGAAGAGTTAATATTAGTTCTTGTTTCAAGCCAAAAAAGTTAATTGAAGTAATGAACACTCTGTAAAAAAAAAGAAATGGTAAAAGTAAAAAATGATTAGATTAAAAAAGAAATATTAATTATTAAAAATAAACATACTGTCTACCAGACGCATGATGTCTAATTCCCGGTTTTCTTCCAGTCGGTTTTTAATTTTCCCGGTCTCGTAATTATACTTCTTTTTTAAATGTATATGTCCTGACTCAGAATTTGAATACTTTTCGAAAATTCCCTTTTCCATGTCAGAATTATAATTATTTTGGAAAATTCCTTGTTCCATATCTGAATTATAATTTTTTCGTAAACTTTCTGATCCAATTCGAAATTACGTATAATTGCTTCGGAAAGTTTCACTACGTCAAGGCAAAATTATACTTCAAATTTTCAACTCCAGGTATAACCCAGAATTATAATTATTTTGAAAAATGTCCTGAACCAACTAAAAATTATCATTCTTTTCAAAAATGCCCGACTCAAAGCCAGAACTATTATAATTATAATTATAATTCAGCTCGAAAATTTCCTCTTTCAAGTTAGAATTATAGTTCTTTTGGAAAATTCTTCGTTCGAAATCCGAATTACACTTTTTTGTCGAAAACCCTCTTATCTAAATCAGAATTACATATAATTACTTGGACCAAGTTTCTGTCCTAACTAAAATTTATCATATTTTTCGAAAATGCAATGCCCCAAGTCAGAATTAAATTTCATTATACTTCTTTGTTCAAATCCAGGCATAACTCAGAAATGTCATTTTGTTGGAAAATTATAATTCTTTTCCTAAATTCCCTGTTCAAAGTCAGAACTACAATAATTCGTTTAGAAAATTCCCTTTCCAAATCCAGAATTACAAATATCTTTTCCAAAATCCCCTGCTCCAAATCATAATCACAGTTAAACGTAAATCGTAACCGTAAATCGTAACCGTAAATCGTAAACGTAAATCATTCTTTCTTTGATTAAAAAATATATATTTACCATTTTAGATAAATACTAATGTAAGAGTTTGAGTATATACCGTATTTCAATATTTCAAAATATACAAAAATTCCAAAAAAACATCACTTATATTGTCGTCGTTATCGGCTATAAAGTCTTTTTCATTGTTCGTTTCATGATAGAACAAACTGAAAGTAATCAAACATCAAAACGCTTTTAATATTCATTTTAGTAAGTCGTATGAAAAATTCCGGTCAGGTAGACACCCTCTGATTTAAACATTTAAACTTAAAGAACAGTTAAGGTAGAAAAAAGACCTTGATTTCTGAAAATAATTCTATTCACTTCCAGTGGCTTCATAGAGAACTGAATCAATAATAAATGGAACAACATTTCGAATATAAAATCATGGCAGTATCAAACTGCTTCACACGCAGATTATCAAAAAGATTTATAAACGTATATTATGTATAAATTTATAACTTTGCTCAACACTACTGTAAAGATAAATCTACAAAGTAGCTTCCTTATACAGCTTTCTAATCGATTAGCTTGTGCAGGATACTTGGTACCCATAAATAAAAACGTGATAATTTCTAAACTCAATAAAAAATTCACAGGCGAGTACAAAATATAAAGCGTCTTTGATCACATATTATTCTTTTCTTACTCAAGTCGTTGGTCTTGTACTTTATTCTTGCCTTTCAGAAGCCACACTCTTCCGCAAAAGATTACAGTTTGCGAATTTCTTGAACCGCAGCGACAATCTTGCTTGTACTGATGCCATACGCATCAAGTAAGGTGTTTGGTGGTCCTGAACGAGGAACCTCCGGAACAGCAAGTTTCTTCACGACGATATCTCGCACCGAGGAAACTGCCGATAAAACTGCCTCTCCCAAACCACCTTCAGGATAATGATCTTCAACGGTGATGATTCTGCCACCGACTTCTTTCGCATTCGATATAATTGCGTCTTTATCGATAGGTTTGATCGTGAAGAGATCCATGACTCTTATATGAACTCCAGCCTTGCCGAGTTCTGCTGCAGCTGCCAAGGCCTCGTGGAGAGTCACTCCAGCCCCGATAACGAGGACCTCATCTTTAGGAGAAGTCCAGACTATTTTGCTCTTTCCAACCGCGAATGGTTCATCGTTCTTGTAGATGACGGCAGTGTTTGGACGGGATGTTCGAATGAAGCAAACTCCCTTTGTGTTGGCTGCCAGTTCCACAGCTCTTTCGGTGGAAACTGCATCACTGGGGTAAAAGACAGTCGAGCCTGGAATTGTTCTGAACATGGCTATGTCTTCCAAACCCATTTGAGAAGGTCCGTCTTCTCCGATTGAAACCCCGCAATGGGATCCGACGAAGTTTACGTTCGTCTGTGAGATCGCTCCCATTCTTATCTGTAAAACAAATTTATTTTCTTGAACGATTTTTTCTTGGAATTTCAGTGTGGCCGTTTGAATCACAGAAAAAACTCCCGTTTATGTCCCGGGTTTTTTACAGATCACAAACATTTTTCACGGTCAATGAAATTTAAAAATTCGAACTTTTGAAGCTAAACATTTTTTATTTGAAGTAATAAAAACTGAACTGCAAATTGAAGAATTTAAAGTTAAATGTTTGAATTTGAAACTTCTAAAACTGAAGTGTAAACATTTTTTAATTAATTTTTTTTTATTTGAACGCGCAATAATTTACATTGAATGCAGTTACACTTGAAAAATTTCAACATTTGTAAATTGTACAGTTTAAAGGTTCAGATTCAGTTCAAAGAATATAAGTTCACATTATCATTTTCAATGCTCTAAATTGAAGAATGAATCAATAAACTTGTGAATTTTTTAAATTATATCCTTTTAAGCAATTTTAAGTTAGAACAATAAAAATTGAACGATTATTTTTTTTTTTCTACTGAATACTGATTGAATTAGAAGTAAAATAATTTTAATTTAAAGTATGGGCTTTTTAAAAATAATCTTCAATATTCTCTTAAAATTAGGATTTGAAACAAAAAAATAATTTTTAATTTACCTAGGAATATCACAAAAATTTTTGATTCATCTTAAAACCTTTCAAAATCTTTAGATGATCTCACAATTTTATTTAAAAATTTTTTAAAAATCTACGTTTTGTTTTATATTTGTTGAAAGCTTTTCAAACTTTACATTATTTTCGAAATTTATCCGGAACTTCCAAATATCTTTTAAATGATTCAAATTTTTGCTAAAATTTTCAAAACCCATGAGGACACCAGGATGTTTTGTAAATTTTTCTTATTCTGTTAAAAAAAATATTTAATGAGCCGAGAGAATAAAAGAAAGGTCATTTGGTGTTTTTTTTCTTTGCTCTTTTATTTATTTATTTATTTTTTAAATTTAAATGGAGACATTTAAGATAGTTATCGTGCCAAAAATCAGATCTCTGAAAAAAATAGTTTTGATATGATTTTAGGAATCAAAATAGTATTACTGATGATATTATTTCAAATAAAAAAGATTATTTTTAATAGAAATCTTTTTAAATTTACAAAAAAATTAATTTTAAGAATATTTTTTGCAATTTAATTTTTATTACTATCGCTTCTTATTAATTGAAAAAAATTAGTTGAATGTGAATAAATAATGGCTTATGTTTTCGCCAAAAAAATTCTCTACAAGTGTAGTAGTGTACTGTTCCCAATTTTAAAAGGAAATTTCTCTATGACTGGAATCGTCAAAACGATTGTTGAAAACAAAATTTTAAGAAATAACTATCTTCAAACATTATTTACAATTTTTGAAAATTCGAAAGAGTAGAGTTATAGGGAATGTTTTCCCCGAAGAAAAAAGCCATGATTATTTCAAATTCAACCAATTTTTTAGAAACTGCAATAAAAACAAAATTTTGTAACATGTCAAAATCCATTCGCCATGAGGAAACCAAGATGTTTTGTAAATGTTTTTTATTGCGATTTGAAAACAAAATAAATATAAAAAAAAGACGAGAGAAAAAATAAAAAAGCTGATTTGGAGGTCTTTTTCTTTCCCCTTTTTTTTTGTTTTTGTTTTTTTTTTCAAATTTAAATGGAGATATTTAAGGTAGTCGTGCAAAAATCAGATCCATGAAGAAAATAGTTTTTCTATGATTTGAAGAATCAAACTAATATTATTGATGATGACATTTTTAATAAAAAAAACATTACTTTTAATAAAAATAACTTTAAATTTACAAAAAAATTAATTTTAATATTATTTTTGCCATTTTAAAAAAATGGTTGAACTCTAATAAATAATAAATGATGTTAAATTAATTAGAATTAATTAATTATATTAATTATGATGTTATATTATATTAATCCCACCGGAGCTAGTAAGAATTTTTTTCACAATCAAAGTATCAATATTTCATGAAAACATTAAAACGACCAGTAGACAAAAAAACTTTAACATCATAATTAATTAATAGTAATAATTCATAATAATTACGGATTACCCTGGTCAAGAAAACTAACATCAAACAATCTAATAAATAATGGCTTATTTTTCAGCGAAAACATTCTCCACAAATTCACTGTTTCCAATTTTGAAAGAAAATTTTTTTATGGCTGAAATCCTTCAAGCAAATTTTTGAAAAAGAAAACCTTTTTAAACATATAACTGTGTTTGAAGATTATTTACTTATTTTAAAAATTATAAACAGAGTTATAGAGAATTAGTTCCCCAAAGAAATGAACCATGATTTATAAAATTCAAACTTTTTTTAAATGTTAAGAAACAACAGTCAGAAAAAATAAAGTTATAAAACCTATGGTTATAATATTTACTATTCGTAAGTTTTAAACTATTTCCCTAAAAAATGTTGTTTCTTTATCATAAGATATCACTGATAATATCATTGCAATTCCTACAATCACAGAAAACTTTTTTTTCCAGATACCTGACTTTTGCCGTGACAACTACCTTAGTGTGTTTTCCAAATTTGATCATTAGATTTTTTGTTTTTTTAATTAACAAAAATGTCTTCGTTAAATTTGAATGTTGGGCGTTAAAGATGAATTTCAATTTTGATTTATTCTTAATTCAATTTCTTTAATTTTAATGTAGACGTTTCAGAATTTAAACTATCTAATTTGAACGATTAGAAGTAAGATTTCGTATTTTAAGATATAAAATTACCTGATCGAATGCTCGGGTGAAGAAAGTAGCAAAAGTCGAGACGAAAGCGACAGTTCTGTCTCTGCAAGCTGCTCCTATCGCGACTCCAACAATATTTTGTTCGGCTATGAAACCCTCGACGTATCTCTTTGGATCGACAGTTTTTATCTTCTCAGAGAAGGTTGAATTTTTTGTATCAGCATCGAGGGCAATCACTCGCGAGTTGTTCTTTGCAACCTGGGAAGAAATGATATCATTAAAACGCTCCTTTTTAAATTCAAATATATAGAAAAAACAGAAGGAATATAAAAATACCTTCGCTAAAGCTGTTCCATAAGCAGCACGAGTAGCGATTAAGTCTCCAATGTTGTAACTTGGAGGAGTGTCTAATTTGATGTTAGAGATATCTACTTTTGGAGCGTCTTCCTTCAAAGGCTTCTGAGGTTCAAGTTCCAGTGGTCCAGTATTTTTGATAAGCGATGTCAGATGCTGAAATCCAAATATTTCGATTATTAGTGATAATAATAATCTTCAAATTCCTTAATTCACTTTGTCCACATTGTAGGCCTCAGGTTCAGTTCAGAAATAACGAAATAGTGCAAATAGTGTCACAAATTTTAAAAAATAGTGTCAGAATAGGTCAAAATTTAATTATCTTGTTGAAAATATAATTTGGTTAAAAATTCATACTAGTTAGTTAAAAATTCATCTGTTTTGTTGAAAATTCGTCTCTTTGACTTGGAAATTTAAAAATTGCATTGTAATCTTTTTTCTTTCTTAACTAAGAAATTTTTTTTGGTTGAAATTATACCATTTTGTTGAACACTTATATTTTTGGTTTGAAAATTCGTCTCTTTCTGTAGAAATGTTGCCTTTTTGGTTAAAAATGCATCTTTCTGGTTAATAATTAATATGCTTCGGTTGAAAATTCATTCTTTTGTTAAAAAATGCAACTTTTTTGTAAAAAATTCCTATTTTTGGCTCAAAATTGAATAATTTGGTAGAAAATTTAACTAATTCGTTGAAAATTTTGGAATTTTGCGGAACATTCGCCTTCTTTGGTACAAAACCAATTTTTTGGTTAAAAAGGCAACTGTTCGGTTGAAAAATAATCTGTTTTAGTTGAAGATTCAAATATTTTGTTGAAAATTCATTTTTGTTGCTTAAATCCAAATGAATTTTATTTTTAATTAAAAACTTTTGTTGTTGAAACATCAACTATTATATTTTTCGTTCATAATTTATTTTTTTTTTAGGTTGAAAATTCAAATCATTGGTTGAAAGTTGAACTACTTTCTTAAAACTTCATTTTTTGGTAGAAAATTCAACAATTAGGTACAGAATTAAACAGTTTCGTAGAACATTCATTTTTGGTATTGAAAATTAATTCTCTTAAATGAAAATTTAACTACTCCATTTTTGGCTAAAAACTGATCTTGTTTAGTTCAAAAATTTAACTATTTAGTTAAAATCTTTTAGGAACGAAAAAAATGTCACCTAAAAATTAATCAAATAAAATTTGGATTAACATCACATTAATTGTTCAAAATATTTAATAAAAAATTTATTTAACTTGTTGAAAATTCATCTCTTTTGGTAGAAAATTAATCTTCTTGGTTGGAAATTTAACAGTTTGGTTCAAAGTTTATGTATTTTCTTGAGAATTCATCTTTTTTGGTAGAAAATTTATCTGTGTGGCTGAGAATTCAACTATTTTGTTGGAAATTTGTTATTTCTGGTCGAATTCGAATGTTTTTGATTTAAAATAAAAATATTTTCTTGGTTAAAATATCAACTATTACATATTTTGAGAACTTCTAATTGTTTGATTTGAAATGTTTTCAATTTGAAATCGTTCAATTTATTTTTTTTATCTTAAACGCTTTCAAAATTTTTTCAACTTATTTAAAAATTTGGTTAATAATACATTTTAAATTGTTCCAGGGTGTCTAGTGATCAGGCAATTTGAAATTCCCGGGTTATTCCCGGTTTTTTCCCGGTCAAATATTTTTTCCCCGACCAAGTTTTAGATGTCTTTTTGTAATTTTTTGAACTTCATGTGTACATAGAAATAGGAATTTCAACATAATATACATAGAAAAAATCTGCCCGCTGCTCGAGCACACAATTTGAATGTTCGATTTTTTAAAGAAAACTCAAAAAGTTGTTATGATAATCTTGTAGGTACATAGAATTTTCAACTCTTAAAAAAATGGTCTCAAAAAGTTTGAAAATGCTATAACTTTTTGAATTTTGATCCAAAATAGCTGACTGACGAACTTGTCTTTTTCTTTTAGGTCTTAAAAAAGTGTGTACAGACTGCACACAGACTAGAGAATACAGACAGACTACAGACAGATTTTACCTTTGTAAAAATCTTTTTTTTTTTCTTACTCAGTGGGTCTCAAAACGTGGAGATTTGATGAAACCTGACTAAGACAAATTTTACATAAAACCAATTCCTTCTCATTAGGATGAGAATGTCAAAAATTACATAAATAGGTACTTAGGATACGCATAAGAAGAAACCTTGCGACTGTAGATAAAGTGGAAATGGAATAAAAAGAAAATTAAGTAGAAAAAAGTCGATTTTTCGATCAAATACAAAAAATTCCCGGTCATAAGCGAAATTCCCGGGGTTTTCCCGGTTTTTTCACGGTCCAATAAAATTCCAGGGGTTTTCCCGGTTTCTCCCGGTTTCCCGGTCCGCTAGACACCCTGTTGTTCATATTTTTAGTATTGGGAAATAAAAAACCCGATTTCTATCCATTTACTCACAGTTTATCATATTAAAGAAGAAAAATCTTTTATTTAATTTCATACCTCAATCACTTCATTCGCCTTCGCTCCAAGAGGTTTTCCGTGCCAATTATCCAAATCCTCGATATTTGGGAAATTCTTCCCTTTGAAGGTCTTAGCCAAAATTGCAGTGGGACGTTCCTTCGTATTCTGAGCCTCATGGAAAGCCTGATAAATAAACAAAACTTCAGCAAACAATTCTCTTAAGATAAACTCGATTATAAAATGGTATTCCTTGTAAATTTTCAAATATTTTATACCTTGGCAAGTTCATCAACATCGTGGCCATCGACTACCAGAGCGTTGAATCCAAAAGCTTCCAAACGCTTGCGATAAATTTCCATGTTATGTTGCAAGCTAGTTGGTTCGCTCTGGCCGAGACGATTGATGTCAAAAATCACACATAAGTTGTCCAGCTTGTAGTGTGCAGCAAAGTTTAAAGCCTCCCAAATGGAACCTTCTGCTGATTCGCCATCTCCGACCACACAGTAGACACTGGACAATATTTTATTTTCTTAGTATGTGAACCATTAACATTGTTTCTGTTTAGATTTGTAAAAATAATTTATGCTTGGATTGATAAGACTTAAAAAATGTCGTTTTCATGATTAAAGTGAGACTTTTGAACGAATTATGGTTTGTGTTACAATTGTGTGAATGTATTAAAGTATACAGTGTTCTAAAAATAATATGGCATAAATTAAAACTTACCGGTAACTAGCCTTATCATAGTTTTTGCCGACGTAAGCCATGCCGGCTGCTACGGAGAGACCCTGTCCCAGAGATCCAGTTCCTACATCGATAAAGTTCAATCTTGGTGTTGGATGACCCTCAAGATCGCTGTCGAATTTCCGCAGATTCAGCAAGTCTGAAGTCTTGAAGAGGCCAGCTTCTGCCCATGCTGTGAAATAAAAATTAATTTTGGATCAACAATTAATTCGTTAATTTTCCAGTATTGACTCTGTAGTAAATACTAACTAATATAACTACTAACGCAATAATAATCAATGAGAGGGTGGCCGCAAAACTTTATTTTCAAAATTCCCTCACTTTTCCCTGGTCAATTTTTAATTTTTCGTGAACATTCACATTCAAAGACCAGAATTTAATTCTTGTAACATTTTTAACATCGAACTTTTTGTAAACGGAATAAAACAATTTCAAATTAAAATTCAAGTTTTTATTTTTTTCTACTTTTGTACTATAAAAGATGAATATTCAACAAAACAATTGAATTTTTAACAAAACAATTGAATCTGTAACTTAAGTGTTGAATTTTCGAATAAATAATTAAATTTTTCAGAAGACAGTTCAGGTTTCAACGTTTTCAAAAAAAAGTTGAACTTTTAAAATAGTTGAATTTAAACCAATTTAACCAAATAGTAGAATTTATACCTACAAACATGAATTTTTAACCAAATAGTTGAATTTTCAATATACAAAGATTCTCAACCAAATAGTCGAATTTTCAAAAAAAAAAAAAAAAGAATAAAATTAAATAAAAAACAGTTGAATTTTCAACAAAAGATAAATTCTCAAGGAAAAATATAACATTGTTGATATTTTAACCGAAAAAAGAACATGGAATTTTCAACAAAATAATTACATTTTCAACAAAATAGGTGAAATTTGAGCCAAATATTTGAATTTTCACCCCACAAAGAGGAACTTTCAAACAAAAAATAATAAAATTCAATAAAAAACAGTTGAATTTACAACAAATCGATGAATTCTCAACAAAAAATATAATAGTGGATATTTCAAAAAGGAAAAACGTGCTTTAAACCAAATAGCTGAATTTTCCACCAAATAGTTGAATTTTCAATCAAGAAGATTAATTTTATGCAAAAAATGAACTTTCAATAAAATACACGAATTTTCAACTAAAAAAGATACATTTTCAACACAAAACAAAAATGAATTTTTATTGAAGCAGTTAATATTTTAATCAAAAAAGACAAATTTTTGAAAAAATAACGATTTTTCTACAAAACAGTTGAATTTTCAATCCGCAAATTTGAAGGTTTCACTAAACATACGAATATTCAACAAAATAGTTTCATTTTCAACCAACGAGATGAATTATCATCGAATAATGTAATAGTAGATATTGCATGATGAAATTTCTACCGAAAAAGATCTATTTTTAAACCGAAAAAGAATTTTCAAAACAAAAAATGTTGAATTTTCAATATCTAAATATGAATTTTCAATAAAAAAGTTAATTTTCTACCAAAATAGTTGAATTCTCAACTAAGAAGAGAATTTTTCAACAAAAAAGTTAAATTTTGAACCAAAAAGTATAGGACATTTAACAACATTTTTTAATTTTCAACCAAATAATACAATTTCTAACCAAAGATATTATCGTCAGGAGGAAGAAAAAAAAGTAATAGAAATAGAAATACAAGACAAATAAATTGCTAGCAAGAAAATTATATCAGGGTAGCCGCAAACTTCATTTTCAAAATTCCCTCACTCTTCCCTTTCATTTTTTATTTTTTCTGACCATTAAGTAACATAGAATCTTTTATAAACAGAATACAATTATTTAAATTTAAAATTGCGGAATTTCAAATGTACTCTTTTTGGCAGTTATGTAAAGTGCCTCTTCGGAATCTCCTTGATTTTTGCAAGAATTTTTTAAAAATCACTGACTTTTCCTGACCAATAAAATTCCCTGCCAAACATACAGTAATTAAACAAAAGAGAAATAATAAGAAATGGTGAATAATAGAAAATAATAGAAAGGTGCTTTAAAATATTTGGAAACAATTAATTGTTTTTCTGGAATTGTAGAGTTTAAATTACAATTACTACATTATATTTTACCTGCATAAAGAATAGGAGCAGCATGTCCCTTGCTGAGAATGAACCTATCGCTGCTTGCGTCTTTAGGAGCAGAAATCTTGTACCTCATTGTGTGGAAGAAAAGCACGGACATTATTTCTGCCATTGACGCACATGTTGTTGGGTGTCTAGAAAAAGAAAAGAAAATTAATATTTTAATAAGATAACAATAAAATTGCAGGGTTGTTACAGAAGGCTGATTTCACAATTCCATGGCTTTTCCGGATTTTCCAAGGTCTACGTTTTAAAAAGTCTGTTTAAAAATGTATTGTACAATTAATAATTAATACTAATATAAACAACTTTTTAATAATATATCAAATCCTAAACAATTCTCGTTATTATTATAATTTTTTTTTAATCTGGAAGTAAAATCTTATTATTTTTATTAGTAAAAGAGCAATCCATATCAATTCGTAAATCGGAAATTCGGTGTCAAACTATTATTAGCCTGAATTATGAAACAAAAATGTCATTCATTTTGATTCAAAATATAAAGCCAACATAGGATGAGACATTGTAAAATAATTTACAATTATGGTTTTTACCAACGAGCTCTTAAGATCAAACAAAAATTTCCAAATGCAAAGTCCTATAGAATAAAATATATTTTCCCCTGCTACATTTAAAGTTTACCACATTTTCTTTGGTTTGAAATGTTATCAAATTTCTCTTAAATATTACTTGAACTGTCCAAATAATAAAATACGGAAATCTGATAACTTGAGATTAGATGTAATATTCTAAGATCTCAAAAGTAAAGTCGAAATGCACTTTCAAGGGACAGTTGTAATAATTATTAAAACATTATTTTATTTTAATACAAAAAAATGATAAAAATTTAGAATTTGAAATTAAAAATGAGAAATGTGCTTTTGCAAAATAGCAAGTACAATATCTAGTCCACTAAATTTAAATTCGAAACGGATTTCTGTCAATTAGTTTTATTTGTCTGAAAGTCAGATGATATCGTAAGAGCCATCGTACGATAGGAGCAGATCAAGAATATACTTATTGTGAAAGAGTTTAATCATGCCAATTCTTCGTGGAAAGTTTGAAAGAGAAAACATTAAATTTTGCAAGTAACTTTGTAATTTTTGTAAATTTTTTATTTTTTTTTTTTAACTGCTTGTAACCAGATGTAATAAAGGTGGCCGTTTCAATAGAGGGAAGAAAACCCGGTCATTTCCCGGTTCCAAAAGATGTGTCACAATCATTGAAATTAAAAAATTCGAACTTTTAGAACTGAATATTTTTTCATTTGGAAGGATAAAAAATGAACTGCAAATTAAAGCATTAAAAATGAAATGCTTGAATTTCATACTTCTAAGAAAGAAGTTCAAACATTTTCTTTATTCAATTTTTTTAAATTCAAAAGTTCAATAATTCACACGTATAAAATGGGAGCTTTTAACACTTTTCAAGTGAACAATTTAAAAAATGGTGTTAAACTGCAAAATAAAATTTTTTTAACCTCTCTAAATTAAACAGTTTGAAGGTTTCTGATTAAAAATATAAATCCACACTCATTTTTAAGGCCCTCAATTGAAGAATCAGTCAATAAATTTAATTGTTCAAAATTCTATCATTTTAAGCAATTTTAAGTTAGAAATATTAAAAATTAAATTATCGAGAATTTTATTATTCCGGAATTTGTAATTTCCGACCACTTTTAATTTCGGGATTATTATATTTTGACGGTACGTAATATATGGCCGACACCTGGCGGGAATTCTATTTTTTCGGGTTGTTTAAGTCGTCCCTGAAACTTCATCTATGTTAGTAGAAATTTCATATTTTTTGGTTAAAAATGAAACTTTTTGTTTGAAAATAATCTATTTTGGTTGAGGATTCAACTACTTGGTTGAAAGCTGAACTTTTAGTTGAAAATGCAACTGTTTTGTTTAAAATAATTTTTTTTGGTTGAGAATTCAACTATTTTGTTGAAAATTCGGATTTTTGGTAGATTTCAACGATTTTTAATTAAAGATAAAAATATTTATTAGTTGAAATATCAATTAATAAATTATTGTTCAATTTTAATACTAATACTACATTTCAATTTAAAAAATCATTGATTAATTTCTATTTACAGTTAATCAATTCACAACGTTTTTTATCCAAATTTTTCAATTTCAAACGCTTTTAATTTTTAATCCTTGAAGTTTTTTTCTAGGTTAACGAATAAACTTAGCAAAAAAAAAAGAGTTGAAATCTAACTTATTTTAAATTGCATTATATATGTGATACAAAATTTGTAATATTGCAAGTGATTGGTAAAAATCTAGCTTCTAAAATTTTTTTTAATTTAATAATTGAATGTGTAAGTAAAATCATAGTTTCTTAAACCTAACGTTCAATAAAAAGTTTCGAGAATATTTTAAGAGAAATTTGCGGGTAGCGTAAAAGCAAGCAATTCTATAGGTCAACATTATCATTATCATACGATTACCGTATTCAAAGATGAGTTACGTCAGCATGATTGTTGGTTCTTATTATCTATTTTTAATTAATAAAAAGTAAAAATAAAATAAATGAGGGACCGTAAAACCATTACAGAAAGATAACGAATGAAGATATACAATATGATTTTATCTCAAAGAAAAAAATTCATTTTTCCCTTTCTGAATTCAAAATTGTTATTTCGTACCGACTATCAATAATATTTGGAATAGATGAAATACAATTCAACAAGTGTTCAATTTACGTTGATAATTGAATATTCATATAGGTATAGATGACGAGAGAAAATCGAAGAGAATAAAATCACAACATTTACAACTGAAGGTCGCTTTTAATTTCAAAGGCTTCCAAACATGAATAAGCAAACTTTGTAAAATATGATAATAAAATACAATTCTCAGTCAAATTAAGGTTTTTTATCGTTTTAAATTATAGAAATATTTTTGACAGTATATCACACGCTAACAACATTTTTTCAAACGATGGACATTTTCCAAATTATAAATAATAAGAGTTTTAAAATAAAAATGTTAATTTTAAGTATATTCAGAGAAAAATCTATTCGCATTTGTGAAAAAGTCAGTGGAAGTGATTTGCAAGGCCAGTGGCGAATGGAGCATTATCTACATAACTATTGTTCTAAGCTTGTGAGAGCTACAAAAAAGTTTCACAAATTGTTATTACTTAAAGGTCGTTACAATTTAACAGTTTACTCATTCTACAAAATTCTATAAAGATTATTATCTCTCGAGGTCCGTCAATTTATTTTCAAACGACATTGACACACAAATAAATAGTAATTTTTCCAACGATTCTTAGTTGAATATTTATTAATAAGCAGAAAATTATCATTCATAAATAAATGGATATAAAATAACTTTTAGGAAATTCTAAAATTAGAATTGATGCACAAATGAAACAGAAAAATAATTGCTAGAAATGTGGAGTAAATTTGAATAGAAGCAAGTTAAATATGAAAATTTTCCTCGGATGTGTAGATTGCAGAAGATAACTGATAAGTTGATTTTATAAAGAAAATATGAAAATGCATACCCGCTTTTTGATGCTTCGGTAGCCTGAACACTGAGAATTCGAAGCTTATTTGCTTCATCACGCAAATTTTGTAAATTTTTAACAGACCCCATAACGATAATAATTTTAATTAATTCCTAACAGTCCGTTCAAGCTGAAGATACGGTATAAACTGCCGGTTGATTATCTACATTCTACAAAGTGCGCGATATTCAGGAGGTGGTTACTCTCACTTTCAAGTTCAATATTTCAGTAGAGAATGCACTGCCACCTATTATTGAAGTCAACAATCAGGTAAATCAATACTTTTCAGAAAATTTAATCAAAAAATAAACTTTCACCCTTACAATCCGTTTTGAGGATTAATCTTTATACCAACTTGTGATGAACGTCTTTTAACGAACTTTTCATGGTAAATTAGGTAAAAAATCAATATAAAAATTATTGTTTAAAAACTTAAGAGCCATCTAGGTGATCCTTAAGGAATGTGGAACTGTTGAGAATATTTCCGGGAGAAATTGCCATACCCTGGTGACTGCGCGCCGAGTTCGTACTATTGACTGAAAGGCGGGTATCGAGCGAAAACGACCACTTCCAAGGGCTCAGAGTCGAATTACAAAAATGAAAATAGATTAAAATATATTCAAACTAAAATGTATTAGGATAATAAAACAATAATACTAGATTCACATTTTCAAAAGAATTTTAAAACACGCTAAAATTACTATGAAAAATATTTGCAGAATTTATTCTTGATTGCAAAAGAGAAATTTGTTTTCACGTAATATTAACTATTTTTGTAAAAAATAAAAAATAATTAAAGAGTAATATTAATACTAAACAAGAAGATCCTTATATTATAAAAATATATTTATGTATAAATATCAAAATATAAGTGTCTCAGAATGAAAATTGTTGAAAATACAACAACTTGATTCGACATTTTTTTCTTATCAAATTAATTTATTTCATTATAAATTTAACCATTTTATTGAACATTGATCATTTCGGTTTAAAATTCGTTTATTTTTATAGAAATTTCATGTTTTAAATTAAAAATGCAACCTTCTGGTTAAAAATTATTCTGTCACGGTTCTAAATGAATTTTTCTGTTGAAAATTAAACTATTTTGTAGAAAAATCGTATTTTTGGCTCGAAAATTTAAAAATCTAGTTGAAAGTTGAACTAATTTATTCTAAATTGATCATTTTAGTTGAAAATTAATTTCTTTTGTTGAAAATTCTACTATTTATTTTTGTTTGAAAATTCGTTTCGACTTTAGTTGGAAATTAATTTTGTTAAATAAAAATTCAACTATTTCATTTTTAGTAGAAAATCATTTTTATTAAAAAATCGATGTATCTTTAGTAGAAAATGTATGTATTTTGTTAAAAATTCGTCTTTTTTAGTAGAAAATTAATTTTTCTTGTGAACAATGCAATTGTTCGGTCGAAAATTAATCTGTTTTATATGAGGATTTAAGTCGTTTACTGAAAATTCATCTTTGTTGGTTGAATTCAACTGTTTTCAATTTTAAATTAAAATATTTTGTGGATCAAATATCAACTATTACATTTTTTGTTAAAATTTCATCTTTTTATGTAAAAAATTAATTTTTTAAAATAAAAAAACAACTATTCAGTTGAAAATGCATCTGTTTAGTTGAAAATTAACTTTTTTGTTGAAAAATCATATTTTACGATTGAAAATTCAACTGTTTTGTGAAAAATTCGTTATTTTGACTTGAAAATTCAACATTTTGGATAAAAATGTTGTTTTCTTTATTGATTGCAAAACCTTTATTGGTTAAAATTTCAACACTTGTTGAAAAATTGTCATTTTTATTTTAAAATACATCTCTTTTGATAGAAATTTCATATTTTTTGTTAAAAATGCATTTTTTTGGTTTAAAATTTAAATATTTGGTTGAACTACTTTCTTAATTTATAAGAAACAGTAAGATTTGACCAAAAATTTCCTCGCCATCCAAATCATCGTACGTTATTTTTGGATGACCCCTAAATAAAATCACGAAAAAAATTTTGTCATGTGGATCAATATTTACCGTGTCCAGTACAATTTCAATAAGTTTTTTCACGCCCTTTCCATTGAACGTAAGCATTTTTAGAAAAGTTAAATATTTGACTTAAAAAATGAAAGTCAAACCTAAATTTGACTTTTTTGAAAAAAGGCATTTTTTTCTTTCAGTTTTCATTTCACGGCAAGCTTAGGTTTTTTCCTTCAAGAGCCTTGAGTGATATTATAAATATTTTACTACTCGTCCCGAATTTCGTGACGAGACACTTTGTTTTCTTTCTGAAAAAAGCGATGAGTGGTTTTTGAAAATATACCATCTGTTTTATTTCTACTTCTATATTTTAATAGCAATAAAGAAAAATGCAGTCCACTACAATTAACCATTTTTTATTTATTTATATTTGAACTTTAAGAATGAAGGTCTAAAATAATGTGACTTTTTCATATGACACTTTGAAATTTTGTTTAGGCTAGAAAGAAGGCTTGGGTTTTTTCCTTCAAGTATATTGAGATTTAAAAGTAAAATTTAATTTTCTATTGACAAAGATAAGTTTTAAATGTTCCGGTATGCACAATTCATGCCTGTGTTCTAAACAACTGGTTTTACCAACAAAAAATTAAATTTTAATTTTAAATCTCAAGTTTCTTAGAGAAAAAGACCCAAGCTTTTCTTTCTAGCCCAAAAAAGCTTGCAAAAAAAGCATCTTATGAAAAAAGTAAAATTTATTTTTTACCTTCGTTTTTGAAGGTCAACTATTTCTTTTGATGGTTACGACTAATGCGAAGGACGTATCAAAATTGTAGAAGATACATTATTATAAGAGTATAATACATTATTGAATTATTCAATTCCTGAATGTGTGTACTCAATTCTGATATTTGTTATTCATAAACAAAATAGGATATAAAGTTTTAAACTCCTTCATTGGTTTATAAAGAATTCTCATATAATAATATGTATAGTTTTGCAAATCATGATCGGCTACTCATATGGCAACATACTTCACGGGTTATATAAGAATCTCGTTAGTACATTTCTTGTGCATGAGAAGCACGTGTTGAGGAAATGGTATAGATATCTCTGTTAGTCAATGGAAAAATTTAAGAAACCATAGAAGAATATGCATCTCAGAATCATCTTAGTTTAACATACGAATAAGAAATTCTGAACAATAAGTTAAAAAAGATTGAAGTTAGTTTTTCTTGTAGCCTTTGGTCTTGAGCTGTACAACATTTTTTTAATAATAATTCACTTGTACAGAACTTTTTAAAATTATTAAATTATAATTATTGCACTGAAATTTATGAAAACTGTATAATCTTGCATCCAAAAAAGTTCAGTCGATCCTACTAGCATAAATGGAAGCTATGAGTCTGCAAGCTAATTTGTAATTTAATTACTAATTTATTTAAAATGCTTTAGGGTTTTTAAATATATTGATGATTATATATTTAAAAAACAAGTACGGTTTATTTTACATTTGCAAAAAATGTCTTTCTTAGGTTGCACAAAAACATGTGTTTTCAAATTTTGCAAACGCTACCTTCTAAATTTCTTCTTTTTAGTGAAAAAATACTGCATTCATTTTGATTTTATTACAAAAAATTGTTTAGATGTTCCACTAAGCCATCTTAAATCTGAAAATTAAATTTCTTAATGAACAATTTTTGAAAATACATTTTATGGTAAAAAAATTCTTGCATCCTTAGAAAGTATTTGTTATTTGTTTAGGTATAAGCCCTAAATTTTATGCAATAAGACAACATTTTTGGAGATATCCGGCGTAGAATACGAACATTTGTCATTTCATTTCAAATAATGGTCTGAAACGGCCCCTAAACATTTTTTCCGGGAATAATATCCACAGAATTTTTTCTACAATATAAGGAGATTATTCTCCAAATCTCCATAAAAGTTCTAAATAAGAAATATTTATACCAGGAGACCGGAAAAAATCTTGAATTTCGAAATACACAAAAAATCCACATTTTTGTATAGCTTAAAGGTTCCTATAGTACTTCAAAAGTTTAAAAGGTATTTTTACCTATTATTATAAAATGATATAAAATGATACGTAAAAATCGAGGGGTGAACAACTCGTGAAATCAGGGTTACACATTCGCTGAATTCACTAGCGTGAAGTGACCTGTATTCACCTAAAGTCACGGAAATCACTTGAAGTCAGCCCAGTGGGCAAAAAAATTAAGGATGTCCTAGAGACGTCTTCGGGACATCCCTAAGACGTCTTTTGGAACATGTCTCTATGACATCCTAGGGATGCCTTCAAGACGTCCAATGTCAGTACGAAAGATGTCCTGAGAACGTCTTATGTCTTTAAGACGTCCTTAGGACATCTTTAGGACATTGGACGTCTTAGAGACGTTTATTGGACTGACATTGGACGTCCTGGGGACGTCCCAAGGACGTTCTTGGGATGTTCATGGTTTTGTGCCTACTGGGAGTGCACACTCAATCGGTCCAGTTGTGAACTCCTCGGTAAAAATACATTTTAAAGTACTATAGTAATCTTGAAACTGTAAAAATGGGAGATGTTTTTTGTATTTCGAAATTTTGTGTATGTTATTCTAGGAATAAAAATTTTGATGAGTTATTTCAGACCATGAATTTTAATGAAATTACAAATGTTGTTTCATAAAATGTAGGGTTTATTCTTCAATAATTATAAGTAATACTTTTTATGGATGGAAGAATTTTTTAGCCTCAAATATGTATTTAAAAAAATTGAAAACAGAGAACATTTATTTTCAGACACAAAACGGCCCAGCCGAACCTCTAAAACTCTAAACGATTTTTTTTAATAAAAGAAAATTTATAACAGTATTTTTTCATAAAAATGGAGAAATTGAGGTAGTAGCGTTTGCAAAAATTGAAAATTTACATTTTTAGTGGGCACCTAATTTTCCTACGAAAAAAAATTTCAATATTTTTTTTACTTTATTTTTGATATGACCATGCATATCTCTGTCTATGTCTCCTGGAGAGGTGCTTATATAGAGGATATATGATGCAGGTATTATTATACTGGTGCACCTTGTTTTACACCTAAGAGGTAAAGTTACACTCGGTGTAAATATACTATATACACCCGAGTAATGCATAAACAATGAAGCTATGCTCCCTTGAACTGCGTGTCATGTTCATTCAAAGAACTAGTATTGTTGTGTGTGCATTATCCTCAATAATAAAAATATTACTACTTTTCAATGATAAACTACCTCCAATAAAAAGATACCTCAGATTTTCCCTCAAGTTTTAATAACAAATTATTTAAACTTTCAATCAAAAAATTATGTTTAATTTATACAGAATTTGCGTTCTTCGACAAGAAAATTTTATTATCAATTTATTTCACTTACATTACCAGCAAAAAGTATCTACAAAATTCTAAGTCTAATAAGCCAAAATCGAAGGAAAAATGTCAATTTTATAAAAAGATATTGCAAAAAAAACTTCAAATTTGGATTTTTTCGAGAAAATGAGAATAACTCTGGAAATAATTAACAGTTTTTAAAGTTCATAGGCTCACTATAAAAGTGAATCTCCGTAGTAATTTTCTAAATTGGATAGAAAAGTAGTTACATTTCAAAAATGTGTAAATACGTACAAAACTCGTTTAAAAATTCTTATTTATCATGTTTTCATACATTTCATGTTAATATTATAAAAGTTAAGGCACTTTAGCAACAGCTAAAAAAATAGACGTGTAGATCATTTCCGCCAGTAGTATATTTTCGTCACTTATAAAAGAATTTTCAGTTCAAATATTTATTTTCAACTAAAATGATAGATCTACAATAAGAAAGAAAATGCATTTGTAACCAAGTAGTTGAATTTAAAATCAGAAAGATGATTTCTCAACCAAGAAGATTAATTTGTTTTGAAGTAAAAATATTGCATTTTCAATAAAATAGTTAAGTTTTTAACCAGAGAAGAATTTTCAAACCAAGAAGATTAATTTACTAAAAAAAAACATTTCAACAAAATACATGCATTTTTAACAAAAAAAAGTTTTTGAAATGAATAGTTGAATTTTCAACCGCAGAAATGAATTTTTAACCAAAAAGATGAATTTTAAACTAATGAGATTAATTTTCTACAAAAAAACACGAATTTTCAAGCAGAGTTAAATTTTTGAATAAAAAATATCAATTTCCAATCATGTAATTGAATTTTCCACCAAAAAAGATGAATTATAAAAAAAAAGATGTAATACTTGATATTTCAACGAAAAAAAGATGAAATTCCTATCAAAAATGATGGATTTCAAACCAAAAAGTCGAGTTTTTAACTAATTAGTTCAATTTCCAACTACAAAAAGGTAGACTCTTAATCAAAAAATATAATGGTTATTATTTCAACTAAAAAAGATTAAATTTCTACAAAAAGAGATAAATTTTCAACTAAAAACTATGAGTTTTCAAACAAAAAGTTGAATTTAAAACAAAAAAGTTTATTTTAAAACCAAAAAGAAACTTTTTCAACCAAGAAAATTAAATTTCTACAAAAATAGATCAATTTTAAACAAATACATGAATTTTCAACTAAAAAATATACATTCTCAACCAAAAATTGAAATTTTTACATTCCTAACATTGCAAGTAAAAATATTGCATTTTCATTTAAATAGTTAATTTTTCAACCACAGATGAATGTTCAACCAAAAAGATGTCTTTTCAACCAAAAAAAGTTTTGAACTGAATAGTTGAAGTTTCAACCAGAAAAATTAATTTCTAACCAAGAAAAAAAGAATTTTTAACTAATGAGCTTAATTTTGTACAAAAAAAGACGAAATTTCCATCAAAAAGTTAAATTTTCAAATAATAAAAGATCAATTTCCGATCAAGTAGTTGAATTTTTCTGAAAATATGAATTTTCAACCAAAAAATATGATTTTTTAACCGAATAGTTGTATTTCAACCAAAAAAGATACATTTAAAATGAAAAAGACGATTTTTCAACCAAGAAGATTCATTTTCTACCAAAATAGATCAATTTTAAACAAATACATAAATTTTCAACTAAAGAAGATAAATTGTTAATCAAAAATGTAAGTTTATACATTCCTAACATTCCAAGTACAAATTTCATTTACAAAAAATATATGTTTATTTAAGGCCATGTGACAAGTAGGTCACGTGACCGGATTCCTACCTAATAACCGACACTTTTCTTATTTGTAAACGTATGTTCACATGAATAGCCACATCGAGTTGAAAATTTGGGATAATAAATAAGAAGTACTAAGAAATGCGGCTCTGGTCCTAAATTTTAATAATTATGAAAAAAGCAAAAAAAAATTATTTACAAAAAAACTGTTTTCATAATTATAAAAATTTAGGACCTGAGCCGCATTTCTTAGTGCTTCTTATTTATTATCCCAAATTTTCAACTCGATGTGGCTATTCGTGTGAACATAAGTTTACAAATAAGAAAAGTGTCGGTTAGGTAGGAATCCGGTCACATAGCCTCAAAGATGAATTTTTGACCAACAAGATGAATTTTCAACGAAGAAGTTTAATTTCCACACAAAAACGACAAATTTTTAAATAATGCGATTAATTTTCTATTAAAAAAGATGAATTTTCAACCAACCCAGTAAAAAGGAACTAATTGGGACGAATTGAGAAGAATTCGCCAGGAGCCCCGTGAATCTTGCTTTGCGACAATCTCGAATTGGAGATGGTGGTGAATTCGTGTAAATTCGTGAAAAGTAATTGAGTCTTCAAATATCCCATTCGCCCGAATTCAGCGAAACATTGTTAGGGGATCTAATTCATTTGAATGCGTCAGCACAAATTATTTTTAGTGTCCGCCAATTAATTTTAATTCGCGACATTTTAAGTCAAGCCCCAATTCGCCAGAATTCGTCAGCGCGAATACAGTTAATGACTGGCCTATTCGATCGAATTCGTGAACTACAACCAACGCGCTCGGCATAAAGGATCCGTCGTAAATATCAATGAGTGCAATCAGTAGCTCAGTGGTCGCCCTCTTTTTCTTTTTCAACGAATCAGAAAGCAGAATTCGGGCGAATTTAAACATGCTAATTCACCGCAATCCTCCCGAATTAGTTTTTTTTTTCACTGGGTAAATATTAAAATTTTCAAATAAAAAAGAACTATTTGCAGGCAAGTAGTTGAATTTTCCTAAAAATATGAATTTTCAACAAAACTGTTAATTTTCAAACAAAAAGATTAATTCTCTACCAAAAAGACGATTTTTTATCCAAATAGTTGATTTTTTAATCAAAAAAGAAGAATTTTCAACAAAAAATGAAATAGTTGACATTTCAACCGAAAATATTTTTATTTTAAATAAAAGCTCTGATTTTAAATTAAAATATTGAATTCATTCAAAAAAGATGAATCTTCGACGAAAAGAGTTTAATTTTCAATTCTAACCAAAAAAATTTAACTTCTACTAAAATAGTTCATTTTCAATCACAAAATATGAATTTTCAGCAAAAGTATTAATTTTCAACCAAATAGTTGAATTTTCTTGTGAAGTATGTTTTCTTTGAACAACATTACCACAGCTACGAAAATTTAAATAAATAAAACGTTTGAAACGTGAAGTACCTATGAAAAGTAGAAATCATAAAATATAAACGCGTGCACTATGTATCCTCCGTATCCTCCTAAAACTCAGTTATTTTTCAATTTTAGTATCAATCAGATCAGAAGTTAATGTTCTGAAGCCAGACCGTTTTTTTCTTTTTTTTTTACTCGAATCGTATGGCCTTGAAGAATCAGCCTAGTCGCGAGTTGTAGCCGCGCTAATCGTTTGACCTGAAATAAACGGTTTATAGCGAACGCATCTTTTTAAATTTTTCCATAAAACTTGATCCAAATGCTCAAAGTTGACTATTTGTATTCCACTCATTCAATAGTACAACTAGTACATGTTATCTTTTATTTATTTTCTGGACTAAGACAGTTTTTAAGCATTTTCTTGAACATCAAACATTAAAACCTATGAAAATCGGTTTCAAAGTTTACCGCCGATTTTTTAAATTTTCTTCACCAATTTTTAAGCGGTTTTCTTCCCATTCACTTTTTCCGGCTTCCAAGAAAAATACAAATTATTTTTACATGTATTTCAAAAAAGATCGCATAACGAGTGCAAATGAAAGTATCCAACTAACTGAAGAATCCTCAGGTTTCACGGAGTAAAATCGAATGCATTCCGAGGTGTTTGTGGATCTGGAAAATTAGCGTTTTATCGACTCACCCAGACTTGCTAGCCTGCGTGGCCTGAATAGAATGGATTCTGAGCTTGTTGGAAATGTCCTTCAATTCCTGAACGGTTTTGGACTCGGGTTTGTGATAATGCGGCATAATGAATTTATTTCTGCACTTTTGCACACTGGTATAACTTTTTTATTTCAATTTATATCAAACTTAGTCTGAGCACGCGAGACCGGCAACGATCACGCAACAAGTTGAAACCACGCAGTGAACAGAAATTACAGAAATTGAAATGGAATTCAGAACACGCGGCTGGGTACTAAAAAACTTATGGTGAATTCACATGTATGTATGACGGTAAGTCATTTGGTCATGCGGTCTGATTGGCCCACAGTTTAATGGCCAGGTTAGGTGGGAAAAATTCAAAATGCCTGCACGCTGAAGCGCGAGACAAAGCTTCATCTTTTAAACATCTCAGAAAAAAATGATTTTTCACCACAAGTGCATTCGGATATTAGTTTTTTATTTTTAAAAAGCTATTCAATTCTATAATAAAATCGCTAATTTTTTTTCTGTAGTGATTTTATTATATAATTAATTGGATTTCGAAAAAAATATCCAAATGAAATTATGATAAAAAATCAGGTAGTCCCAAGATTTAAAAAATTTTAATCTCGTTCCATGCAATTGGTATTTGCGTAGCCCTCGGCATACAGACATCTTGCCAGGTTTCGTCATAACTTGTAATACTTGAAAGCGCAAAGTTTGAATTTAAACATCATAGAAAAATGTATCACGTAATTTTGCCGACTGAATTTTTTTTGGGGTCATCCAAAAATTACGTAAGATGATTGAGGGGAGATTAAATCTGACTATCTTTATGAATTGACAAAGTAGTCCGAATTTCAACCAAGTAGTGGAATGTTCAACAAAAAACATGAATTTTCAGCAAACGATGTAACAGTTGATATTTTAACCAATAAAAGGTGTTTGAATTTAAATTAAAAAGTAGAATTAAACCGAAAAAACGAATCCTCAACCAAAACAGATTCATTCTCAATCAAACAGTTCAATTTTTAACCAAAAAAGGTGAAATTTCTGCCAAAAGAGATTACTTTTTAACACAAATATATGAATTTTCAACAAAGAAAGATTTTTCAGTTGTTACAGAAATAAAATTTCATAAAAAATGTTGAATTTTACAGCAAATAAGATGAGTTTTCTATAAAACAGTGGAATTTTCAACCAAAAAAGATTTTCTACCAAAAGAGACGAATTAAAACCTGAAACGCGAATTTTCATCAAAAGAGTTAATCTTCAAAGCTTAAAAGTTCAATGTTTCAGGAAAGTAACTTTTAAATTCGAAAATATAAGTTTTCATCAAAAAAGTAAGTTTTCAATGAAGAAAAAAGAATTTCCCATCAAATAGTCAAATTTACTACAAAACAATTGAATTTTTAAACCAAATATATGAATTTTCAACAAAAAAGTTAATTTTCAAGCAAATAGTTGATTTTCAAACAAATAGTTATTTTTTAAGTGAAAAAGAGGAATTTTTTAGAAGACAGTTAAATTTTCAGGCCTATTCTTCCAGAAATAGCCTAACTCTTAATTTTTTAATGAAAATTGTTCAAATAATTCATAAATCTTGTAAATTTGCAGAACATAAAAAATACGTTGAAAATAGCCAAAATCTGAATTTGTAAAGAAAAATAGAAAAAGAGTCTTCGGAAAGACATACTTTTTGACTCCGTAAACAAATTGTGCCTATTCCTTGAAAAATAGCTAAACTCTAAATTTGTAAATCGAAATTGTTTAAATAATCAATAAATCTTGAAAATTTACAAAACATATTAAGTAGTTATCGGAAAGACAATTCTAGTTGACTCCGTAAACAAATTGTTTTGAATGTGATTAGGAAAATTGTTTAAATAATTAATAATTATTGTTAATTTTCAGAGTAACATACATCTATTCTTTAAAAAAAACGAACTCTTGATTTGTTTATCAAGATTGTTTAAATAATGATTCATTCTTTGAAATTTGCAGAGTATTATAGCAAAAAGTCACTGGAAAGATATTCTTACTTAATTCTATAAAAAATGGAGCCTATTCGTTAAAAAATAGCCAAATTCTCAGTTTTTTAATTGAAATGGTTTGAATAATTGAAAATTATTGTGAATTTACAAAGCAACATAGGTAACAGTCATCGGAAAGATATTCTTAGTTGAATTCGTAAACAAATTGAGCCTATTCATTGAGAAACAGCCAAACTCTGAATATGTTTTTGAAAATTGTGAAAATAATTAACAATTACTGTAAGTTTGCAAAGTAACATAGGGAAGACTTATCATTGATATATTCCTTTTGGGGTTTTAAACAAATTGAGCAAATTCATAAAAAATAATGATATTACAAATCATATAATTTTATTCTTGTAAATTTACAAAGCAGCATATAAAATAATCATCGAAAAGACATTCCCATTTGCCTCCGTAAACAAACTGTACCTATTGCTTGAAAAATAGGCAAACTCTGAATGTATTTATGAAAATTGTTGGAATAATTAATAATTATTATATATTTGCAAAGTATCGTATAAAAGAGTTATTGGAAATACATTCTTTCCTCATACCCTAAACTAATTTATCATATTCGTTGAAAAAAGGCCAAGGTCTTAATTTGTATATTAAAATTATTTTAAAAATTAATCATTCTTGAAAATTTGCAAATAATCATAAGAAAAGTCATCGGAAAGATATTCTTAGTTAATTCTGTAAACAAATGTAGGCTAATTGTTTAAAAATACACAAAACTCTATTCGTGGAAAAATGGCCAAACTCTGAATTTGTTTATGAAAATTGTTTGAATAATTATTAATTCTTGGGAATATACCAAGCATAGAAAAAAGTCACCGGAAATATATTCTTAGTTGACTCCGTTTTCTTTAAATATAAATGAGCCAAGGGTAAACACATTTTTTTTAATTTGCTAAACTTCTTTAAATTCCAAAAATAATTCAAATTTTAGTGTTTTCTAATAAAAATAACACAGATGAATTCATATTTTCAATTGTTTAAGATTGCAATAATAGTTACAATTAGAAGGACGTTACATTGATCGAAAATGTAATTGAAAGTTAAATAAAATCAAATTATAAACGTTCATAATCATAATTTATGAATGTTCATAATTTTTATTGTTTATTATTCTAATAAAAAAAATTCTTTTCAAAAAAAATTAAGGCTGTATAATTGTAAACAGAAATATTGAGAAATGAGCCAACATATTAATAAAAATTGTAATTTTTTTATTTAAAAATAATTAGTCCAGGATGAAATCATTTTCAATTGCATAAGATTTCAAAAATAGTTTCAATTTGAAAAGTCATAGACGTCGGAAATGTAACTAAAATAAAAATAAAATAAATTGCTAAATATTCATAATTTTCCATTATTTATAATTATAATAAAAAAAGTTACAACTTGTAGTTGAAATTTTAATTTTTGTAAATTTGCTTGAAAGCTATCTTTTTGAAAAAATTGAAAAAAACACAGAATAAATTCATTAAAATGTTTTAATATTACATCACAGTAAAAATTAGGGAAAAATATATTGCATGTGAAAAATTAATTCAGAAAATCTTAAAAAAGCACAATATATAATTTTATTGAAGAGATTATTAAAGTACTGGAAGCAATTAAGAAAAAGAAAAAAGAAGGAAATTAATTAAAAGAATAGTTTTTACCAATATTAAAATTTGTAATGGTTTTTTGATTCTCATCAGATACATTGTGCATATATTTTCTTATAAAAATGAATTTGTTTAAAATGTTCAAATGGTTTTGATTTTAATATTATAGTTTAAATAGAAAAGTTGTGCTTATTATTGAAAAGGTTATAGCTGCATGTATGTTTTAATGTAAGCTAAAAACTAGTCAAACTCTGCATTTGTTTATGAAAATTGTTTAAATAATAAATGATTATTGTAAATTTACAAAGTATCATAGAAAAGAGTCATCGGCAAGGCATTCTAAGTTGATTCTGAAAAATAATTGAGCGTATTCGTTGAAAAATGGCCGAACTAAAGATATTTTTAGATAATCATGTAAAAAAATGGAGCCTATTCGTTGAAAAATAGCCAAACTCTGTATTTGTTTCTGAAAATTATTTCAATAATTAATGATTCTTGTACATTTGCAAAGTATAATATCAAACAGTCACCGGTAAAGCATTCTTATAGTTGATTCCGTTAAAAAAATTAAGCCTTTTCGTTGAAAAACAATCAAACTCTGAATTTCCTTACAAAAATTGTTCAAATAAATAAATGATAATTCTTTGGATTTTGTAAAGTACTATAGAAAAGAGTTATCGCAAATATATTCTTAGTTAAATCTGTAAAAAATTGAGCCTATTCATTGAAAACCAAAATTTATTATAAGAAAATCTTAATTTTAAATAAATAATAATTCTTGGAAATTTGCGAAACATTGTGAAACCACTCATCGAAAAGACATTCTCAGTTGATTCCGTGAACAAATTAAGCCTATTAGTTGAAAAATAGTAAGCTCTGAATTTCCTTACAAAAATTGTTTGAATCATAATTCTTGAGAATTTGCAAATCAACATAGAAAAGAGTCATCGCAAAGATTTCTCACTTATTTTTTTGAACAAATTGAGCCTATTTGTTGAAAAATGAATAAAAACTATGAATTTGCGTATAAAAAATTGTTTAAATAATAACTCTTGGGAATTTTTAAAATACCATAGAAAAGAGTCATCGCAAAGATATTCTTAGCTAATTTTTATTTAACTCAGCCTATTCGTTGAAAAATAGACAAACTCTGAATTTGTTTATAAAAAAAGGTTTAAGTAATTAATAATGCTTCCAAATTTGCTTAAGTTTCATATCAGACAGTCACCGGAAAAGCATTCTTAGTTTATTCCGGTAAAAAAATGAAGCCTGTTCGTTAATAAATAACCAAAATGTGATTTTTTTTTTAAATTGCCAAAGACCATCTTCTTTCAAGTAGCAGAAATAAAACTTTTATTTCTCGCACATTCCATACCATAAACGCTGGATTTCTATGAGCTACATTCCCAATCCAGAAAAGAACTTTTGCAAGTTCAATAATTTGTTTATAACCTAATCAACAATTTTTTAAATTAAAAAATAAACGGTACTCAAAATTTGGAAATTTTAAAACACTTTGAAATGTAAATGAGCTATGACTAAAACGTTAAATCGGAAAAGAAATAATTAAGCTTGTTCGTTAATAAATAGCCAAACTGTGAATTTTGTTTAAATTACCAAATAGCATCTTCTTTCAAGCAACAGTGATAAAACTTTTATTTCTCGCGCATTCCATGCCAAAACTCTAGACTTCAATGAGCTAAACATTCCCAACCCAGAAAAGAACTTTTGTTCAATAATCCGTTTATAGCGTAATGGATAATTTTGTTAATAAAAATAAAATAAAAAAAAATTCTACTTCTGAAAAGTTAAACAAAAATGTGAAGCTGGTTTTTAAATAAAAAATTAAAAGAATTTATTTAAAAAAATACGAATACACAAATTTTCCGAAATATCAAAAGCTTTAATTAAAAAATAAACGGTACTCAAAATTTGGAAATTTTCAAACATTTTGAAAATGCAAATGAACTATGACTAAAACGTTAAATCGAAAATGAATTTGTCAAAATACGAATAAAATATAAAAAATGTTAATGAAAAGTCATTCACGAATTCATTGAATGCAAAACCAACCCATACGCTGACTCAGCCTTTCGAATCTACGAGCCCAAGCCTAGAACTACTAAGTAACGCGTTACTGAGCTTCGTTGCTGACACACGACCTCCTTTCAAATACAGGAACAGTTGAATTTTCGACCAAATAGTTCAATTTTCAATCTATAAAGATAAATTTTCAACTACATGGTCGAATTTTCAAACAAAAAAGATTAAAAATCAACAAAAAATAGTTACATTTTCAAACAAATTATTAAATTTACCGCGGCCCCCCCCCCGAATACATAAATTTGATTCATACAGTTTCATTTTCAACAAAATAGTTGAATTTTCAAGCCTAAAAATTGAATTTTTATCTAAATACGTAAGTTTCCAACCAAAAATGGAATGGTTACATTTTCAGTTAAAAAAAATTATTTTCACCAAAAGAAAAACGGATTTTCAAACAGTCGTATTCCATCAAAGGTGAATGTTTAACAAAATAGTTAAATCCTTAACCAAATCAGATTAATTTTCAACCAGAGTTGGATTTTCAACCAATAAAGGAAAAAAGCTTCAGCCATATTATTACATTTTCAAGCCAAAAGACAAATTTTCTACACAACATTTAACCAAATAGTTGAATATTCAACCAAGAAGAATAATTTTCTACCTAAAAGACGAATTATCGACAAATTATATAAATTTTCAACGAAATAATTGCATTTTTGAACTAAGAATATCAATTTTAACCAAAAATGGAATAGTTAACTTTTCATTACTAAAAATTCATTTTGAATTAATAGTACTTTGTGCGCCAAGGAACTTAAGTCGGTCATTATACGCCGCGTGTGCGTTTGCAATACAAGTCGTAGACGAGCGCGAGGCGGAGACGAGTATTGCAAACACACAAGGCGTAATGACCGACGTAGTTCCATGGTGCACATTATACTTTATACACCAAGGGCATAATTTGCAAGTTTTTTGCCCCCGATTATCATGTATCACAGGGGAGGTCTGACGTGACGAGTCGAATCGGTACAATTCATTTTTAGCAAGATTTTTACTGGGCCGGATGATATTTGCTCGTCTTAAACTTTTTGAAAAATATGAACATTTTTGATATTTTTGAAAATTTGAAATTTTTGTGCGGATTCGAGTATTTTTTTGAAAATATCTATAATTTTCAAAAATTTCTTCAATTTCCAAAAATATCCAAAAATTTAGAAAATTTTACAAATTTCAAAAATTTTCAAAATTTCTTAAGTTTTCCAAAATTGTAAAAAATTCTATAATTTTCCAAAATTTTCAAATTCTCAAATTTTAAAAAAAGTTCAAAAATATACCCCCCCCCCCCCGCCATGGACCCCCCGCCCCCCCCCCGCCACCCCCCTGGACCTCCCCCTTTATCTGTAGGTTTATCATGTACGATAAGTATTTCTTCAATGCTCCAATGATACGCGGACTATAATGGATAGTGGTGGGAGCAGTACAATAATGGGGCCATTATTGTACTGTTCCCGCCACTGACCCATAAAGGGCTACTTAAGTTCCTGAAAACAGGCACGTAATACGCCCGAATCATGCCTGCGGCATATAAAAGAAATTTTAAGTTACTATTTGTATGCTTTAAGAGTTTAAGCAAATCTCTGTACCAAGGTGAATTACCGTTAATAAACTAAATCAAATCAAATCATAACGAGTTTTTCACAAAACAGTTGGATTTTCTAACAAATAGTATTATTTTCAACAAAACAAGCTAATTTTCAACCAAACAGTTGAATTTTCAACAAAATTGTTAAATTTTCGATTGAAAATACCAATTTCTAGCCAAAAAACAAATTTTCAACAAATTAGTTGAATTATCAACATATGTAAATTAATTTTCAACGAAACAATTGCACTTTTAACCAAAAAATTTATTTTTAACGAAATAAGTAAAATGTTTAACCAAATAGTTAAATTTTCACTAAAGAAGAATTTTCTACAAAAAAAAGACGAATTTTTAAGAAAATACATAAATTCCTAACCAAATAATTGAATTTTCAACTAAAACCGGTAAATTTTCTATCGAAAATGGAAAAGTTTAATTTTTGAGCAAAGTTAAAATTTTGTTCTCTGAAATTGATTAAACGATATCTAAATTCTGAATAAAGTAATTTTGTCAGTTTTTGTAAGATGATACTACAGAAATAGTTCAAATTATAAGGTTTTCTTACATTTTAAATATGATTCGAAATAATAAACATTTTTCAATGTTCTTGTGCTCATTTTAAAAGTAACTTTAACCATTAAAATTTTATTTGTATGACGCAAACAGCTGAAGTTGGAACAAGACACATGGAAAAATTTAAAAGAATTATCTACTAAAAATTATTATTTTTTTTTTATACAGGAAATAAGTAATTTTCTATAAAAATACTTGAAAATATGTGAAATTATTTTGATTATTATTTTGCTACAAATGACATGATTTCAAATTTTAAAACGAGCCCAAGAACATTGAAAAATGTTAATAATTTAAGATTTTTTTTTTAGTTTAGGAAAACATTAAACATTGCAATTTGCATTTTTTTTGTAATAGCTTCTTAAAAATCTGACATAATGAATTCATCATTCAATAAATTCATCCAAAATAAATTCATTCTTAAATTCATCGCTCATTTCATTCAGAATTTAGACAGCTTCCAACCTATTTACGATAACAAAATTTTAACTCTGAATTAACCTTTGTTGTGCACACCTCTTTGAAATTACGTATTATGCACAGGGGGTATGTCATACCCCAGTCACTTCAAACGTTTATTGCAGACGTACAATTCATTATTTTGACTCAAACAAAATTGCTGGCCATTGCTTAAAGCTTTTAAGATAAGGCCTGATAGATGGCATTAACATTTTGTAACGTACAAAAATTATAAATGATGTTAACGAAAAAAAAACCGAAAAATGGACTTTTTCACTGAAAAATGCATAAAAATTTCAATTTTTGATACTTTTGAATAAATTTTACGGGATTATTTTCTTGAAGTACCACACTTTCACGAAAAAATATTAGTTTATGGCGGAGTTGAAAAAAGAATATTTATTTTTCTATATGAATTCACGCGATTTTAACAAAAATGAAAGTATTGATTATTATAAGAAATATGGGTCTATTTTCAAAATAATCGTTTTATTGGAAGATTTTTGAGTCATTATCACACAAAACGATGTCAAATTATACAAATATAAAAAAAATTACAAGATTTTCGGAACAAATATCAATCTACAACATCATCGAAGCCGTTGGATTCTTCGTCCACCACATGTAGCTGCTACAGAATGGGGCGGTTTCTCAAATTATAAGTCATCTACAGACATTACAAATATATGTATTCATAAAAGAGGAAAAAAACAAGCTCTCTTCCACTGTTATTCACACTATTTACGCACTAATAGGCCAAAAAAACGACAAAATAAAAGTTGAAATTATTCATGAAATTACACGTACTGTGCACATGGGGTATTTCACACCCCAGAATTTCCGAACGTCAACTTTTCACCTCTGCCAAGAGCAGACAAAAGCCGGACGGGCTAAACTATATATGGGATCTTGAAATGTTATTCCTAGACTACATGTAGACGGCAGCACAGGTCCCGATTCGCATTGTACGGATTAGTAAAACGCGTTTGAAAATACGTTGGGGTATATCCTACCTCCAGTGCACAACAAAGGTTAATAAAATGTACAAATGAATAAATCTGTTGAGAGTATTTTTTTAAATATTTGGATGAGCCACTTCGACGCTTCTTTTTCTAAAAAACTTAGAGTAACATACCTATCAAAACACTTTTAATATGCATTTTAGTAAAATCGAGATAAAAATAGCAGTCACTTAATCAACCGCTTATTTCTCGGTTATTTCTGAAAAATTAAAGAGAGATTTTAGAAAAAAGATAATGAATTTCATCGCTTTATAAAAGAATTTATTCATGCTTTTACACTATTGAACATTTTACTGTCGTACAATTTGTATTTACACAGTTAAATAAACGTGTTCCATCGACAGTATGTTGAATTTTGTATAATCTTACATCGTGTTCCCTTCTTCTCATTTCCCAGATTTAAGAAATGTTTTTTATTCGAAATTTCGAATAGCGGAATTTATCGACTGGCAGATATAAATTCTAACAGATTTAACATATCTAATCCATAATTCACTAGATACTTTTCTTAATGCTTCAAAACACTTCTGCAAAGCAGCAACATTTCTTAAATAAAGAAAAGCCAACTAATTATAACTTATAAAAAAATTCTTAGAATCTCTAATGAAAGAGGATTTTAATAAATTCAAAATATTGGACTAGTCCATAAAGCAAATATTCTCAGTCTAGATTCTAAATTATACAAGAATCACTTTTAGTATGGGGAAAAATCTTCTGAATTTTCAAAATACAATATTAATGAGAAAAGACAGACAATATTAATATTGGTCATATTACTTCACTGCCATAACAAATTCATTATTTATTGTGTGCCTTTTATTCAATATTGTATTCAAATCACAAATACCCAATAATTCCACGTTAGTGGCGCTGTTGCCGCTACTTGCAAGCCTAACAGAAGAGATTTTGTAATGATTTCGTGAAAGAAGTTTTTTTAGGTAAACCCTATGGCCAAACGAAGGGATTAACTAGATTAAAATGTGCCCTAGAACTCAATAAACACTTCTTATTATCAACTGCGGACAATAGAACACTATTATTCCCTAAAAAAATCAAATAATAAATTAGTCGTAATAAAACGCAGACATACGTGTTAAAAACTATGAAGTTATGTACACTTAAATATTAAGGCCGTAAAACCTATTTAACACGTTTAAGAGGGTTTATTCGGATGACAAGCTTCAGTAAGAAAAAAAAGCAAATTTTTATTCGCAATCAGTAAGCTTGCTTCTTTCACAGATTTCTTCAAAGCAACAGACAACACATCTTGACTTAGGTTCACCTAATTTAATAGATGTCGCAATACTTTCCAATTCGAATCAAAGTCTTAATAAATTTCAACTAAAGTTAATTTCGCCTCTAAAGTAAATTTCAGTTCTAAATTAAATAATATAATCGTACATTGTATACGTAGATACTATTATACTAATTAATTTATTTACTTATACGCGTACAATACAATACGCGCACATATAATTTCTTAGAATAATGCTATGTCAGACATTTCAATTTACATTTTATCATTTTATAGCAAGTACGGTTTATTTACAGACGAGGACTGGTTTGCAAATTTTACTTTCTTCGTGTAGCAAGATCTTCAATCAAATTTAACATTAATCTTCGTGATGACTCGAATTTTTTATTATGTGCTTTGATAGGCTAGGTGCAGGCCTAATTGTATATTTTTGCAAAGAACGTTAGCTTAAGCATTTGCTAACTTAAGAGTTAAGTATGTAAAAATAATACTATCTATAACTGGTATTGTTCCTTCTTCAGCTTAAATTTGAATTTTTAGTCAGTTATCAGCGTTTGACAATCATTTGTCAGATCTATAAGGATTAAAAATGTATCTTCAAAGTACAAGTTAGTAAGTCATTTTCAGTCACGTAGGATTCGAAAGATATTTTCTTGATGCTATACGTATTAATTTGAGTAGAGACTCTGTAAAGTCTTATGAACACGGGTTTTCATTTTATGGTTCCTTGCAGCTAAATGACTGTAAACCAATGTAACGAGACAATACATTATGTACAATTTTTCGGGGAAAATTGTTAGTTGTCACGTTTTTTTCTGGTTGAAAAACCGCGTTAAAAAATTTGCAAGAAAGATTTGTCTTCATATTAAAAGATAGGCATTTATCTGTAACTTGTAACAAATATATTATGTACAAGTCGAAGTTATTCGTAAGTTCTTATGGTATTCAATACAAAATTATGTATTTATGCTTAGAAAAAGCAACAACGGACGCAAGCACGATTTTCTAAACTTAGGAGCATTCGTATGATTTTAGAGGGTAAAATTATAGAAACTAAACTAAGAACTGAAAATGTAAGAAAAATAAATTTTAATGCGATTGCTCCGAAGTTAGTGAAATGATTCTTTCCATTTTCGGAATTTTGTTACAACAATACCTTTATAGTCGAGTAAGGAAATTCTAATTTCAAACACTCAGACGAAATAATAAATTGAAAAGGATTTCAATTTATAGAAAAGGCTTCCAAGAAAAAAAAACAGATTGCGTACTAAAATTTCGAAAATACGAAACGTGCTTCTCTGCATCTCTGCAACTTTCGATGTTTAAGTAATAACGAAAGTACAAACTTCGTACAACATTAGATTTGTGTGTGATCTAAAAGTGAATTTTCAGTCATGAGTTGCTTCGCGTTGATGTTATTCATCAAACGTGGTTTCAAGAGTAGCGTAGATTAATAATTAAATAAATATGTAGATAACCAATAAAATACTTAAATTAAATTCAGATACTGGGTCAATGCAGATGTACTTGAAATATTTTAGACCACTTGATGATATAAACGCGCGAAGAACACCAGTAAGTAAATAAAATTAGAAACCATGGTCGGTATGAAATGTAGTCACACGATAGGTATATTACAAGATATAGTTTAGAATGACAGTATCACAAATATACATCGTTTAAAGCTTTCCAGCTGTCATTGTTTAAAATGAGCGCTTTGATAATGAATCCTCACAAACGTACCTACAACAGAGCATTCTAAATCTGTGCGACTTGCATCCGCATCTAGTCGAGCAGCCCTGATCAGATGGGATCCATCATCCAGCCATTTCTCAGAGATCGCGTGACGCATATGGAAAGTAGATTCTTAGGACTTTCATCATGCCATTGAAATGGTCACGTTGATACCCAAATTTCCATTGTCTGCGAAAAGCTGAGCGATGGAGGTGTCAAAGACAAGGCAGTCTGAATTGAGAATCGCCGACGAAACACCTTCGTGGATCGATCGCGGCATCGCTTCCCAGGTTAAACGTCGCCTATGACCATTCAATTCCAACCTGCAATCAATTTAAAGTGGTTCAATAATTTTAAATTCTATCTTACCAACAACAACAGGGATCATAGCCCAAAAAGAGCTCAAAAAAGGGGAAATAGGATAATATTTGCACGAAAGAGGGGAAGAAGGGAAAGATTAAACATTTATTAGTAGGGTGTCTACTCAAATCTTGGGAAAAATTCCATGGCAATTCCAGGTTTTTTCCAGCTATCTCAATATTTTTCCAGGTATAATTCATTTTAAAACGCTTGAAATTCCTAACTTTTCAAGTAAAAATATTGCATTGTCGACAAAATAGATGAACCAAACAGATGAATTTTCAACAACAAAATATTAATTTTTGATCAAAAAAGACGAATTTTCAACCATTTACCTGAATTTTCAACTAAAAAAGATAAATTTTCAACAAAAAATGAAATAGTTAAATTTTCAGTTAATATGGGGAAGACTGTGCAGCCTGCAACAAGAATCAGAGTGTCTAGCAGCGAACAATTTAGTGCCACGTTCATGTCCTAACTCAGAATTTTCATTCTTCTGGAAAACTCCCTATTCAATGTCAGAATCATAGATATTTTTGAAAAGTTTCTGCTCCAAATCAGAAACAATTCTTTTTAAAAATTCTCCGTTTCAAGTGAAATTTTTAATTGTTTTGGAAAATTCTCTGTACCAAGAAAGAATTATAATTCTTTTGGAAAATTCCTTGTGCCAGATCTGAATTCTAAATAATTTTTTATCGAAAAATCCTGATCCAATTCAGAATTGAAGGATCACAGTACATAACTAATTCAGATAACTAACAAAATGAGAATGTTTCAAAAGAGTGAAAATCATCCTGTAAAATCGAAATCACCACTCAAGATGAAACGAGAGTACTCTCTTGAGTTGAAGTGGTGCTGAATTGAGGGCAAAAAAGTTTGATAAAAAAAAGTTATCCAAGATGTGAAAGTTGACAATTGCTGCTGCTGATTGCAATAACAAATTTAATTTTCAGTTAAAAAAATTAATGAAAACAGTGTTCAGCGATAAAGTTTCTGAATACGAGTAAACAAAATCTGATCTAAAAAACTTTCGAATTTCTAGAAAATCGGCCGAGAATTATGGGATTACAATTTCATCGGAAATCAAAATCAGATTTAGATGATGACTAAAAATCAATTTCTCAACTTTTTACAAAACGAAAAAATTGCTCCCGAGTTATGAGAATGTGGAAAATAAATAAAAAATTTGCTAAAAATTCGACGAAAAAAAAGAAAAAAAAATTTTTTTTTCCCCTTAAATGATAATAATTTCAAGAATTATATTAGTTGCTGAAAAAATATTTGTTATCTAGTACCAACTTAAAATTTTAATTTCGGCACACGTAGCATAATAATACCGTTTTTATATTTTGATTAAAAAAAGGTCAATGATCTTTCTCTCTTTGATTTAAAAAAATATATCTGAACGGCTCCGAAGAAAGGGATCTAGTGTCTAAATATCAAGTTTTCGAGAAACAAATTGCATTTAAAAATATAAAACTTTAGCATACTGAAACCGCCAAAACCACAAAACCGTCATTTTCAGACATTGAACCCTTTCTTCAGAGCTGGTTACATATTTACAATTTCAGATAAATAATAATTTCCGAGTTTGAGTATACATTGGAGTTCAATATTTCAGACAAAGATTAAAAAAAAACTGTTGTCTTTTAATATTAATTTTAGTACAATAGAATGAAAATGCCGGTCACTGAATCAAATTTCGAGACATTTCCCGGAGTTTTCCCGATGAACAAAATTCATGGTTTCCCGGTCAGGTAGACACCCTGAAGAAAGATGAAATGTTTTTTGCATAATAAAAGTAGAGCTCACCTATAAGCAAAATTTTCTGCTTGTTTCCTCGAACCAATTAGTTGAACAATGGCGAAAAACTGTTGGTGACCATCGTATTTCTCCTGTTTTTCAAGAACAAGCATGAAGTGGTGACCAAAACAGGATTGCATCATTACCCAATCAACAGCTCCAGGTAGATTGATATCAGTTGCTAAAAATACGATATCTTCTCCTGGAAATGGAAAAAATTATTAGATATCCATGCGAATAAAAAGTTGATGTAAGATATTTGCAGACTTCACAGCTCAAAATACTCTCAAACCAATAAGATTTTCAATTTAATAAAATGTATTTGCAACCAAATGGTAGAATTAAAAAAAAAACAGATGAAGCTTTAACCAAAAACAGTTGCATCTTCAAACCAAGAATAAATTTTTTTTATAAGACAGTTTAATTTTCAACAAAAAAAAGTTAATATTAACCCTCATCACTTACACCTCCGAAAAATGACATATTACTTATATGGGGTCAAATTGACCCCAGCTGACTTTGAAAGGTTGTCATACTGATTGTATGCAAGTTTTCAAGTTGACAACATTTACAGACGCTATTTAATGTATAGAAATTACATTCTAATTGTCTTTTTAAAATAAAAACGATTTTGAAGTTTACACAAAAATTCTCAAAATTTAAAATTTATAAAAAAATAATTTTTCAGTAAAAAATTCATAACTTCCACAATTACAAATATTTTTAGCTAAAATTTGGTTTGGGTACTGAAATTTGGTTTGGTTTGATTTTAGGGTCGATCTGACCCCAAGTAAGTGATGAGGGTTAAACCAAGAAAGATGAATTTTCAACCAAAAAAAAGAACAATTTTCAATTCAAAATGACGAAGTTTCAACAAAATAGTAGAACTTCAAAGAAAAAGTTATGAGTTCGAAAAAGCAGTTGACTTTACAGCCTACAAAGATGAATTTTCATTGAAATGCTCGAATTTTCAAATCAAAAGAATTAACTTTAATCAAAAACAGTTGAATTTCAGGTAAAAAAATGATTTCAACAAAATAGTTGTCTTTTTAACAAAATAATTAAATTTACAATCCAATCAAATACTAGTTGACTAATAAAAAGTTGATTTACCATCTTAAAAAGATGAATTTGCACCCAAACAGTCGAATTTCCCAACAACAAAAATTAAACTTTAACCAAAAGCAGTTGCATTATCTATCAAATAACCAGACAAAAAAAGATTCTTTGAATCGAAGAAAAGTATTCATTGGCTCTCAATAAAAGAAAAGCTTCTTTGATTTAAACAAAAGTCTTTAGTTCAATGAAATTTCCTTGGTTCAAAGCAAATGTTTTCATTAGTTATTATTATTATTTGAATGAAAAAAGAATGTTCAAGAAATGATTGCTATAATTGAAGACAAATATGTATCTGAGTGTAGTTGAATTTTCAATACAAAAAAGTTAATTTTCTACCAAAAATGATGAATTTTCAATAAAAAATGACGAACTTCCTATAAAAACAAGTGTTGAATAGAATAGTTTTAACAAAATAATTGAATTATCAACTAAATACATACTTAATTAAAAAAATTAAATTTCCACAATACAACGATGAATTTGCAACCAAATAATCGAATTTTCAAACAAAAAAGATTAGTTTTTAAACAAAAACCGTTGCATTTTCAACCAAATATTCAAAAAAACGAAGTTATTGTTAGTTGAATGAAAAAATACGTTGAAGAAACAGTTGCTATGATTTAAGACAAATATTTTTCTGAGTGTAATTGATTTTTCAAGTAAAACAGTTCTTTTTCAACCAAAAAATATGGATTTTCAATTAAAAATGACAACTTCTCTATTAAAAAAAGACTGTTCAATAAAAAGTTGCATTTCCAACCAAATAGTTGAATTTTTAAACCCAAGACAAATTTTTTGGGGGAAAAGTGAATTTTCAACGGGAAAAGTTAATACTGAACAAAGAAAGATGAATTTTCAGAAGAAAAATATGACTTTGTAACAAAATAGTTGAATTTTCAACAAAATACTCTAATTTTGAACCGAAAAAGTTGATTAAAAAAATAAAAATATATATATATATATATATATATATATATATTATATTATAATAGGTGACCTTTC